>VDFB02314972.1:0-21670 GCA_007258455.2 Sequoia sempervirens | reverse complement strand
CACATTGCATAACTAGAGGTATTCTGCATCCAACAAGTGTACGCAAGGCATCTGAAAAGTGAATTAAGGACCTCAAAAGTAAAAGCGCCCCTGGCCTGAGAAGGCACGGACACCATTTTGACAAAAGAACAACTCTCAACCAGATGCCCTACTTTGACCTCTGATATCTGGAGCTGGGATGGTCTGATTCGAGCACAGTCTGTCTCGACGCGTAGCCAGAAGGACCTACGAGAGACATCTCTAGAGGCGACGAAGCAAGAAAACTGCTTCTAAGACCTCAAATAGAAAGGCGCCTTTCCTAAGATGGAATAGACGACCAGACTAAGCCATTTCTTGAGCTGTTTTTGTCTTTCAGTATTTTGCCAATGACCTCACACGTATGAGTGTTTGCCAAATCTTGAAGGCTGACGGCTGGGCTCGTTGGATAGCTGGAGTAACTACGCTCAAGTCTCATGAAGACTTCGAACGTCAATAACCTCATTTGACAGGCCTAAAGGCTAGGAGCCTTTGGCCTACAGAAATATAATGAAATTTGCATATTCCAGTCCACCCATAAAATTACGTGCCTGGTAGAATCTCTGCCACAATCTCTCAGAATGTCGGATTAACAGGCAACTTGGTGCATCGCGAAGGCGAACTAGAGTAGCACAGATGATAGGAAGACCTCGTCTGCAAACTCTGTTATTTGAAGGGTCAATTTGAAGGGTGCCCCTGAGCTACAGGGGCACAATTCACTATCTGAAGAAGCTCTTGTGATGTAAACTCTCCTCATAAGCTCATCTTCTGACGCTGACTGCCAGAGTTGCGAACCTCGGATCACTGCGTTTGATAGCTTGTCGGACAGGCAGACTGGTCGTGAAGAGACCAAATGCATCATCCATCAAGATTAGCAAGATCTAAACCTCCTTTAAAGAATGTGCCCTTGAGCTACAGGGGCGCAAAAGCTGGAAAAAGACAAGCTTTTGGAATCTGGAACTTTGGAATCTTCAACTTCTGATGTCTATAACCGGAGTTACGAGTCTCGAAAAGCTTCGCTCGATAGCTCATCGGATAGGCAGACTAATTCTGAAAAGATTGACTGTATGCTTGAGCATTTACCACAAAATCTAGGCCTTCAAATAGAAGGGCGCCCCTAGGCTATAGGGGCGCAATTTTGCTTTTCCTTGAGAAATCTTCAAGAATTGACCATTGAAATCCTCATTTTGGCCACTGAAATGACCATCAAAAAGTATAATTATCATCGTGAGATGCTCCTCCACCGTGAAATGCTACGCTTTGAGTCTCTGATTCAGGTTCTGATCAATGGATACTGCCTTTGACTGACAAAACATTAACAAAACTCCATGCTTGATATTGCCCAAAAACTGTATTTTACATCATTTTAGCAAGGTTAAGACCATTTTATGCAAAATGCCTTGATGAAGCAAAAAAAAATTGGTTTGGGTACAACACATTTTTATGATAATATGTCCGTTGAGGATCCAACATGGATGGAAAACAAAGTGAAGTCTCTCTATTGAATGGTTCTAAGACAATCCAGTTAATTGGCAAACGAAACTCTTGGATTCCTCCTAGTGGCAGATAAAAGATAGCGAATGGTTGATCCCCTACACTTCCTTTGATGGTGACAGTACTGATGAGAGATAGCAGATGGCTGACAGTCCAAGACTTATTTCAGTGGTTTCAGCAGCAGTGTTGGTGGCAGTGACATTCAAATGAGTTGAAAAGAAAGCTTTTGAGAAAAAAACCTAGAGATTTTTTTTGTATCAATATTTTGAATATCACTTTGGAATCCATCATTACTATAGCACAAGAAATGAGCTTTAAGTACTTGGAGCTTCAGTACTGCAATATTCCATTGGGTTTTCATAAGTCAAATAGTTGGCTTCAAGGGGGTGTCATTAGTCATAATAGTTGGTTTCAAGTAGCCGTCATAAGTCATTTTAGTAGGCATCAATGAAGAGAGGCTTTGACAATTGGATCTGGATAAATATCAATTTAATACTTTTAATTCATACTAGCTTGGTTATATAATATATAAATTAATTGATAGGAAGTTATTTAAAAGAAATTAAATTAATTGTTCTCAGTTATTTGCTTTTACAAACAATTAATGGATCTTTGATCAATAGGAAATGAAGGAAATTACTTGTCATTTTTTAAAACTTGTCTTGGTACGATACTTTTCTTGGAGTAAACCTATACATGAAGTCTAGGTGTTCTGACCTAAGAGTCATTCAAACCACTTAGTGCATTTACATGAACAGAGATACACAAATGGTGATGAAATTATCTTTTACAATTTGGTCCATTTTGGATTATATAATCACAAGGGGACACACAAAGCACAAGCACTTCTACACGATGTGTGTACTAGGGAGGGGGATGCTGACCCATTAACCCAGGGACATGCTTCCCAAAGTCTTGAGTTTGCACTGGTAAAGCTTTTATTGCATTGCAGCAAATGCCTTATAAGACTCCCTTTGTTAATAATTTCAATATGTGATAATTCATACCCAACATTTTTTTGATTTGACATATTTTTATTTTGGTAGATTTTCACTATGTAGAATATTTTGTACATGAACATCTTTACATCATATTGGCATATTGGAGAAGAGGAGGATACTAACACATCAACCTTGGGACGTGCCCCCAGAATTCATGATTTTGGATTGGTGAAGCTTTTGGTGCATGTAATGCATCATATGCCTGCTTTGTCTCACAATTATAATCTATTTAGGATGATACATACCCTACAGTTTTTTTTTTTCTTTTTAAAATATTAAAATAAAAAGAGTACATTGTAAGCATGGAACTACTAATAAGTTAGAAATAATATTGGCTTTTCTATTTGTCAAAATTAATTTGGAATAGTAATTCATTCTTTGGCTTGCTGAATTTCCTACAAATTTTAGTGTCCTCAAATCTGAACTAAATTCAAAAGAGCTGACTTAGTTGGATTTATTGAACTTATTTCTTATATTTGGCCAGCTAGATGTTTTCTGTATTCACCTTTTAGCTTCTATTTTGCATCTCTTACTTCTTGGTAGATTGCCTGGTCCTCATAGTTGACAAGGAGTGCATTGGCATTGAATTACCCATTGATTCAGAGCACCTCAATCGTTATCTGGCTTTTCAATTGTAGTGCTTTCTGCATTGTGATTAGTATTTGCATATGCATGTTTAGTGGATGTGATTGAGTGGTAAAGGCTGAGTGTTGCCACATTGGTGACCTAGGTTCAAATCACCATGGGATCCATTGTACACAATCTTGCATGGCCCCTGATAATGCAGGTCCCTAACACCATGGGATTGGGCCCCTGTTTGTGTCCCAAAGGCTATGGGATCCATAAAATTCCCTTGTTAATGAATCAAAAGGAAAGCATGTGAGTAGGTACATCTATTTTTTTTAACCCTTTATTGAGATGGGTTGATGACATGTTTTCCGTAGATCTTCCTTGTGTCTTGTCATATGTGGATAAGCGTATTTACTATTTTCTTTTTCGTTTGATGAGATGAGTTGATATCTTTTTTGTAGATCTTCCTTGGGTCTTGTACTCAATTGAAAGAGCTATCACATCAATGAATATTAGAGGGGGGGTGGCAATGGTTGGGCACCCTATGTAGATGGGACTTGGCACACCTATTTGGAACCATTGTAGCCAATCGGATTTGTAGAGTAGGATGATTAGTATTTACCAAAGATAAGATTTTTGTTTCATGTGTTAAGTGATTTGGGAAAACATTTTTTAAAATCATTCATAACAGAAAATTTTAAATGTAAAGAAAATAAAATTGGTCCATAGCTTTTGCATTAATTCATCCACTATTAACCTATGTGATATGACATGGTTTGAATATTTTTTGAGATGACTTGTTTAATTGACTATTTTTTATCTGTAACATTGACTTTTGAAAGTAACTTTGAAGGACTTAATTTTATTTAATTAATTGGGCTAAACTGTTTGAACAGAATCACAAGGAATGGAACCCCACCAAGTATTGGCTCCTCTCTCCCAGTTAAAGTGACAGCTAATCATTTTCGCTCTATGCAAATATTTGATGTAAATGAAGAGCTATGCCATGTGTTACTTCAATATACATAAATGCAATTAAATTCTTATGCTTAAAATGTGAAAGTGTCTCCTATGTGAGCAAATATTCCCTTTTAAAAGTTTTTGAGTGTTTTTAGTGCTGCATGATTGGTAAGTGAGTTTTTCTTTTTTGTTTCTTTTGCAAGTTTTGTGAAGCTTTCTAGTTTTCTTAAGGGATGCTGATATGATTGTGAACATGTAGACACTGCTAAAATTTGATGGTTTAATGATCTATTCTTAAATAAAAATGTAATGTTACGTTTTTTCAATGATGTTTAATTCAATACTTTGATGAAATGAAAATATAATATCAAAATTCTCTTACAGAGAGGCCAGGTGGGAAGACATCACCTCTGGACTGGACTCAGCGACTAAAAATTGCTGTAGACCTTGCTCGTGGTTTGAATTATCTACATTATGAAGTATGCTTATCACATGGTAATTTGAAAGCAACAAATGTTCTTCTAGATGGTCCTGATCTTAATGGAAAGCATGCTGATTATAGTCTTCATCTACTGATGACATCAGCTGGGACAACAGAACAGATATTAAATGCGGGTGCTCTTGGATATCGAGCACCAGAGTTGGCTACTGCCAAGAAGCCCAAGCCATCTTTTAAGGCTGATGTATATGCTTTTGGTGTAATTTTGATGGAGATTTTAACTGGGAAAAGTGCAGGGGATATCATATCTGCAAATTCAGGGGTTGTTGACCTTACAGATTGGGTAAGAATACTAGCAACTGAAGGGCGGGCAGTAGATTGCTTTGATCGCATTCTCCTTTCTGGTGATGGGGACCAGGAACCTCCCAAAGGAATGGATGATATGCTTGCTATAGCTCTAAAATGTATCCGACCTGCATCAGAAAGGCCTACGATCAGAACTGTGTTTGAAGATCTTACAGCAATAGTGGTTTGAAATCTCACTACTTGTGAGGCTTTTGTTGAATTGATCCCTTGTAAATGTATTGTTGAAAGTAAAAGAGTGATTCTGCTTTCCATGACTTGCAAGTGTGGATTCTTATGAAAATCAAAGAAGCAAATGTTCATGGTATTATTTCCAAGGTCAAGGTTTCTACATTTTCTGGACGGTCAAATTACTTTTCCATTCTTTCCTCATGGTGAAAAGTTTTACCTGGCGGGTATAAAATTACAAGTTTCCTTTCCAATGTGATTTTCTGTTCATATGACCTCGAAAATGAAATTTGATTCATCCATTAATTTGGTTCTCTGCTTGTTTTCCATTTACTTCTGTGTTAATTTGAGTTGTAGCATGTTGTACATCTGCTCATCTTCTGTTCATGCAGGGTAGTAATAAACCATTACACTGTAAGTTGGATGTGATTATAGTTATACATATATTACATGATGCAAAACTAAAATTAGTTCTTTCCATGACTGAAATTAGATAATATTTCAGTTATAAAATATGGATATGCTTGCAATTGCACTAAGCTGTTCAGGGCATTTTTATTCATATATGCTTACATTGTGTGTGTACAATGATGCACAATGACATTTGAAAAAGATATACATTTTTTTAATGTTCCCAAACAATCAGAAGTGCTTTTCCTAGTGCATTTACTATATTTGAATATGCAAAAAGGCTCCCCATTTATCTCTGGGATATTGGATCTTAAGGTATTCATCATCCCGAGTCTTTGAGCATGTATGCAAATTCTTAGTTCTGATGCATGCCTTATTTTTGTTACTATACTAAGTATTTGGTGTCTTTGTTTCAGTTAAAATGTGGTGGCAGAAACTATCCCAGCATTTTGTTCTGAAAATATTAATTCTTGCTGATTCTATCTTCGTCATTGCAAAACTGTTTGTCTTCATACAAGTGTGGTATGTAAGCTCCTCTATTGATCTTTCTTATTAGGTTACACTTGTATTCTATTGGCATTTCTGTATGATACGTTCTGTAACACTTGTTTATATGGCTGTTCAGTACAAAAATACATTTTTTCAAGAGAGAAATTGTTATTTTTCACCCTTCCCATTTCATAGAAAATGTTTTTCTCTTATTTATCTTTCAAAAAACAAACTCCTCATTTTGATATCAGTTTTGATGTACTTTAAAGTTCAAATTATGCATTGTACTTCATTTCAGGTATGTTGCTGATTACAGACTGTTCTTTGCAGGTTATATGAATCAGATTTTTATTTTCCCTCCTTCAAGCTTTGGCTTGTGCATGCAAATTGTGGCCTTTGGAGCTTGATAACAACTGTTCATTTGATCAAATAATTCAGGAATTTAATTAGTTCCATTTTTTGACATTTGGTCATGGGATCAAAATAATTACTTCTGAGGATTTGCATCCATTTACCTATGGAAAATGATACAGATACGGATTCCAGTGAGTTGTATGCAAGATGAATCGATGTGAGATGTTGCAGGTAGAATAAGCATTACCCTGGGAAGTTTCTGAGGTAGTATGTGAACACTTTCTAAAGCTCTTTCTTCCACTTGTCTAGATTATCTATATATTAAGTGATATCTTACAAGTGTATGAAAAGAGAATTTATTATTTTAACATGCAATCATGCAAATGACAAACGGAAGTAGATCATGTATTCTATTATATTGTTGAAGACTTGAAGTAATGTAAGACACGCAGCTTCAAATAAATATATTGTACACAATATCATGTTCTGGAATAAGCCAGCCAAGTTTGGACTTGTGTAATTCTTTTGCATAACTAATGCCATAGACAATTTAGGCAGTGCATAAAAGTGTAAGACAAAATACTTTATTTTTTCCAAGCTTCAGTATATGGAATTTAATTATTTATTTGAATGGCCTAGTTTCTAACAAAATTACCAGTTTTGCCACTTGGATAGTTTGATGCAATTATATTTACATATTGTTTACCATTGCTAGCCAATGTTACACCACTAAAACAATAACAACTCTGCTTCCATTTTCCAAATTGTAAAAAATGATTGTAATTCTTAACTTTTCCCCAGTAAACATGTTAGTCAATTTTTTTCCTCAAATTTTCTGGTAGCTGGTAGGAGGCATTTATTTCTATTTACATTTAATTGTTTTTGATAACCAAACAGGGAAACAAGTGTCCCAGTCCCTAAGAAAATCAAAGAGTTGAAGAATGACAAAACAAAACAACTAACATCCAATTAACACAGTATCCTGCTGCAAGGAGCAGCACATAAATAGCACAAGGAACAACAAAGGAAACGATAGCTAAGAACCTAATGAAACCTGAGATGGGTTTTCATGTTTTTCCAATCTTTGTTGAGAGACAACAGCTTGTCCTCCCAATCTGGGTTCCCTGTGCGCTCTTCTAGCTTCCCTTATAGCTCAGTTCCAAAAAAATATGAATCTTATGGAGACTGTAATTAGCAATCATTATTTTGAGACATATCATAACGTTCAAATTAATCATCAACCATACTTGGCCCCAGAGTGGGTAGTCCAATGTGGCAAGCCCTGTCATTGTTGATTAGGGAAGCAATAGACCAAGGGAGTTGAGGGATACTCGTCCAACAACTCCAATTGTTCGTGGTAACACCATCATTGGATAAGCTGTCTGCGACCTTGTTGTCTTCCTGGTAGATATGGTCGATGGTATAAAGTTTGAAATGTTTCAATAGAATGCAGGTTTCCATTATGTAGTCCCTTATTTTCCAAGCTAGAGTAACATCACCTTTTATAAGGTTGATAACAATTTGTGAATCCCCTTCAACCTGAAAATTCTGGATGCCTCTGGCTATTTTTTATCCCCCACCAGGTAGCAATGGTCTCAGCTTCATTGTTGTTTCTAGTACTCAGGCAGCTTGCATAGCTTTCAATCAT
Organism: Sequoia sempervirens; assembly: GCA_007258455.2. Classification (NCBI taxonomy): domain Eukaryota; kingdom Viridiplantae; phylum Streptophyta; class Pinopsida; order Cupressales; family Cupressaceae; genus Sequoia; species Sequoia sempervirens. The sequence goes on along the minus strand of VDFB02314972.1, from coordinate 13,758 downwards.
ATTACCTTATTCATTTGTCAAGATTTCACCCACACCAACTAGGCCTGCATTCCCTTTTGAAGACCCATCAAAATTAAGTATAGCCCAACCGACGGGGGAGTTTCTATCTTGTGTGTTTTCTGATCCAAATCCTGTTGAGGTCAAAATTAAACAAGTCTTTGATGACACTCCATTGTTTACAAATTCTGTGTTCTTGAATGGAAGGAGGAATCTTAGGTTTTATGACTCTAGTCACATTCACATTTTCTTTGATAGAGTTACAAATAGAAAGAACTTCCACTTTGGTCCTTTTAGTATCCTTAAAAATCCTATTGTTTCTTTCTTTCCATAAACCGCAGGCCACATGGGGAGAAGCTTCACCTCTAGATATCCTGAAGAATGGGATGCCGAGGGTGAATTGTGATTCCAATAGTTGACAAATGGGCTAAGATCAGCAGGCATTACCCAGTGAATTTCAAATTTAGCAAAAACAGCTTCCAATATGACCCTGGAGTAGTTGCAGTGGAGAATCATATGGTTGATATGGCACTTATTGGGCAATTGAAAATCTCTTTTAACAAGGTTGTCTTGGGTGAGGACCTTGTCGTGGACAGCAACCCACCAGAAAAAGTTGATTTTGGGAATTAGTTATGGTTCCATATATTTCTCCAAATAGAATCAGAACTTGGAGAGTTAAGGGTCAAGGAGTACCCAAAAGCAACATTTAATTGTTACTGAGCTTTTCTCTTTGACATTTTTTGTAACTATAATTACTAATTAGTTTCTTGTGATAGGATTTTGTCTGTATTAAATATTTTTATAATTGCCAGCATGTTGGTAGAGATTCATTCATATCATTTCACTTTTTCAGATAGTTTGTGATCTCTTATTCCTAAGCTATATTGTATTCCTAAAATATTAAGAATTTTGATATGTATAATCTCCAACCTTCCCATAAATTAAGACGTTTACATACTTTCTTGCAATCTTGCAGTTGATCTATCTTTTGTATCTCTTGTATCTGATTATTAGTCTTTCAAGCTTGTAATGGGACTCCCAATCTTAGTTCTTCCCGTTGTGTCAGAATTATTTGTGCTGAAAACTGAGATACTAAAACAACGAATTTGTGCCAAGGGAGTTGAGGATGGAATGAACTTGGGTTAACAAGAAATACCTTCAAGAGAGGGAGGCTCCAGTAAACAACACAGGTATGCACGGAAAGTATATGGTACGAGGCACTCACCTAAGAAGTATTGGACGGAGGATTCAAGCAAAGACATTCAGAAACAGGTAAAATAGATCAGGCAATGATTAAGAAAGATACTCCAGCAGTATTTATGAATGACCAAAGTCGGTCAACAGGATGGAAACATACAACAAGTTGCTATTTCTAGTCAGGACTGCTAAAATAAATTTCAACAAAAAAATATGAAACGATTAAAGTTAAAAATAAGAAGCAATAGATATGGTTTTATTCATAGCAGTCAATAACAAAAATTGAGCAAGAAAGGATTTTATTTTTTGGTGACTAAAATGCACATAAAACTAGTTGATTATGTCATAAGAAATGAAACTAAAGTGACTGTTAAATAGCCAATATTCAAGTTCATCTCAAAGGATTTAGAATTCTGCTAATTTATATCTAGATTATAAATCGAAAATAGAGTTATTAAATTGAAATGTATATTTAAAATATAATATCATCGTTTATAATTATATTCTTCTTTTGCAGCATTAGGTCAAAATAATGTTAGCAAATCAAATTTATTTGGTAATAATTATATTGCTTCCAAGTTCCAACAATTATGTGTGATTTCTGTGGAGCTGATCAACTAGTTTATTATGTGTGATTGATTATATTGGGTCTCACATTCATGTCTAGTTTCTCTATTTTGTTTTATGTGACTCTTGCATTATTAATTGTATTAACTATTAAGTGACTTATCCACTTATTTTGATATAGTTCACTTTCACATGTATCAGTGCAGGATGGTGCTAGCCCTGTAGCTAGCACTTGCAGCCTGTGAGCAGTCTCTTAGTTACTGGATCTGATTGCAGATGATTTTTTTTTCTTTCAGCTTGTGTTGAAGAAGATATACCAAATCCAAACTAATTTGAAGGATTCCAAAGGAAGAAGCAAATAAAGTTCCACAAGTCCCATGGACAGAATATGTGATTTCCCAAGGATGCAAGGAATACAGTTTGTCACTGTCCCCAGTCTATCATTATGGTTGTGATGTAATGCTAAATTAAGTTGCCATGGCGGATTGGGATGCTGCATAGTGGTTGCTCAAAGTTAGAGATCATGAAAGGTGTTTGAGAAACGGCACAAGTGGGGCATGACATCATTATACAGAAGATATACCAAATCCAAACTAATTTGAAGGATTCCAAAGGAAGCAGCAAATAAAGTTCCAAAAGTCCCATGGACAGACTGTGATTTCCCAAGGATGCAAGGAAGACAGTTTGGGACTGTCCCCAGTATATCATTATGGTTGTGATGTAATGTTAAATTAAGTTGCCATGGTGGATTGGGATGCTGCATAGTGGTCGCTCAAAGTTAGAGATCAGGAAAGGTGTTTGAGAAACTGCACAAGTAGGGCATGACATCATAACATAGAAGATATGTGAATATGGCAGAAATGTAGGTCAGCTAGTTACAAGAAATTAGCTACCTGAGACCATTGGAAAGAGACATTGAAGGGGATGATGATTAGAGGAAGCAGCTGCTGGAAGGATATCTTAAAGGACCCATATGGGGATAATCGTGAAAGGGATTGAGTTGAGTCCATCTAGAAAATCAATTTTATAGGGGGGGAATACCAAGGAATAAATATAAGGCAATAATCAATTGAGGAAATTGCTGCTAAGGTGACAATGAATTGATGAAGTAGCTGCTGGAACGTACATTAGAGGCTAGCATAACGCCATTGTGATTGATTCAAATCCATGAGACAAATGAATTCTATAGTGGTATACTAGGGAATAAATGTATTCTGATGCATGCTAATGAGAGATGAAATGGTAATATCATGGTGATATTGATGGGTATTATGTTAATTATATTTGTTTGTTATCTTGTTTTATGGGAGACTTGCAGCTATTAATTTAGTTAAGTACTTTGTGCTCTTAATACAATGGTTTAATAAATTTAATAGGTAACAAAATTTATCTGCTGCCTTATCTGTTCTGTGAAAAGTATGGTGGAATCAGCAGCCTGAGGATTCTATCAGCTTATGCAGTTCAGATAAACAGCATAATGTGATTCAGACTTATTCTAACAGCATAAGCCTTCTGGTAAAAATTATGGGATGCAAAGAAGGTGGCCAATACGTTTGACAACCCCACAGTTGGTAAGCATGATCTCATGAGTTGAGTCCGGCCAATAAACTAAATATTGTTGCAATTTCTGTGGAACATGTGGTTCCTGTGATCAAGTTAACTCTTGGTCATGCACTTTAGCTTAAAGCTTGGGTTTACTTTGCTACATACAGCTAAATATGTCTTGAGCTGCTGGAGCTTGTTAATTAAAAAAAAAAGTTTATTGTAGTTCTGTTGATCAGTCATTTCTAATATATTTTTGATGTTTTGTCAAGTGTAGACTGTTAATTCATTAAACAGTTGTGATGCTGTATGACTACATTTGTTAGCTATAAATTTGGTTTGAGTAAGCATTTTTCTCTGCAATACTTATTCTAAACTATGTTGCCGGTTTGGGTTTGATAGTTCAGCAATTTTTTGTCTCCAGGTTGGGTAGAGCTGGGTTCAGGTGTACATTCACGCATCCAGCTTTATTCAAGTTTGGAATATGAAAGGGTTATTTATACGTTTGTTTTTATTCCCAGTTCTTTCAGCATAATGCCATATTTTGTGCATTTAATGTATGCAATATTTGATTTCATGTAAAAGCTTCCGATTGATTGATGTATTGTTGACAGTAGAATTTGTGACATTTTTACTTTTGACATCGCAGCATTAATTAACATTGAATGTGCTTCTTGAATCATTTTCAAATGTAGTTATCTCATCTATAACATTGGATACAACATTTCACTCTGGACTTTACAACTGAGATGCAAACTGTTGAGTGTTGATGGTAAGGATCATCAAATGATGGGTCCAGTGCTTTGAGATGAGCGTTTTTTGATTTCTATTTGGAAGTTTCATGTTGGGCTTTATACGTTTGAAGTCGTGTCTTTATGATTCTGGGTATATCAACAGAGCAGTTTGGGTTGTGATTCTCGCATGCTATATAAATGGAGTTCAATTCCTTATGTGTCATGTGGCATAGCATGTAAGATAGCATCAACTAGTTGGTTCAATACACTTAATTAACTGCAAGCAATGAAAATGCCTTTTCTAAAATCTGTTTTACATTGGTGTTGTATTTCTAATATTTTGTGTGTATGTTCATTGTATCTAATTATTGTAAAAGAATATATCTAGACCCGATCTATACCATCATAGATGAAACTGGCATAGCAGCATGACAAGAGTTTTGTCACTGTACAGTGATAATTTTTGAGTGTTTAGGGAGTGGTTTTACCAGGGATGAGTTTAAGGAGTGTATTAGACTTTTTCATCACAATTATTTGCCATTTGGCTATCAAGAGTTGCTTAAATTTCAGCAAAACAAGATGCCATTTCTTTTACAATTTACCAATTTTTTGTAAAGTATCTTTAGCTTAAGTTGTCTGCAATTGTGTATCTCTCCTGAGGAAAGATCAGAAGCTTGCAAGAGCTGATGATAGAATTGGACCTATGTATGAAAATGAAGTTTGATGCAAGCACTTTTGATGTCATGGGAAAAAGGTGATAATTGAATATGTTAATAATAAGATGAGTTTTGGAGTTGAAAAAAGCGGTAAGGTTTGACAATTTGGTTGTAGATGGTGCGCCTCCTACTGTGAAGAGGACTTTTGTTCAAATTTAGGAATCCTTTATCATTTAGGAGAGAGCATAAATTCCTTGGCTTTGGAGACACTCAATTGATGGATTAAGGCCCAACCTAGTGATTTTTTGGCTTGCAAAATTCAAGGTGGACTAGAGTATAGATAGGCGACATATCATTGGGAGATAGGACTCCCCTTGTGAAGAGAAATTGATGTTGAATAGTGCGTTACGACTCTTACGTTAATTTGTGTGGACACTGGTTATGGTTGAGGTCTCTCCATGGCATTTGTATTTGATATTTTTTTAGTTTGATGACGAACGAGTGGGTTAATTATTGCTGCTACTGTCCAGATTGTAGTTGTATTGTATTCAGTAGTTATAACGTGCTTAAGCTTGTAACATACATATACTTATAGGTAGATATATTTTCAATGAAAGCGAACAAGAGAGGGAATTTGATGGTGGTAAGTGTGATTTCCTAAAATTGTCGATAATTCAACTTCCTCAACGTTGGTATATTATTGTGTCATTGGACAAAATAGATTTACAACAGTATAAGAGGACAATGCCCCTCTTTTATTATGAGGAGAGGTTCCCTTATTAAACTTTCAAGATTTATTATGAGGAGAGGTTCCCTTATTAAACTAGAAACAAATATTTACAGAATGCTTTACCAAAAACACGCAAGCAAGTGATGGAAATCTTGAAAGTTTAAACTATAGAAATATAAAGGGAGAATGAATACTTGAACTAAATAAAGCTATAGTTTGGTTGAGTATACCCGAATATAAAGAAAATTTGATCTTTAATCGTAAGAACTCTTGAGAAGTAGGAAAAACGTGAGAAATACAACTTATGAAAAAAACAGATTTATAAATGATAATTGTATAAACAAGAAGAGATGTTAGAAACAACGTTTTGAACTTCATGTTGTATACATTGTATACTTATAGTTTTGAATTCAAAGCATTCAAAATACGATGTAATTGTTCTTACCACTATTTTTACAACTAAAAAGTCATTACAAAATGTTTTTTCCTTTTGTACAATAGTGTAGTGTTGGAAATTGCACACCCTTGCAATTTCACGTTACATGATATCTCTTTAGTATGATTTTTTTAAAATTATAACATCATATCAAAACATTCATTTACTAACAAATTAGTTCGTTTTTAGTTCTTTGGGTTCGATTTTTTTGGACGTAAGTGCTACGCACAAATGTTTGTGTGATGTGTTGGTGTCGCACAAAAGTTTGGTATTCAAATGATCGTTGGAGCGTTACTTTCCTAGGAATTTGGCAGTGTAAGGCTCTTTGTTGGTAGTTGCGGTTGACAAATGCACTCAAGACTTTCTCTTTAAAAAAAAAGGACTTCTCTTTGGCGAGGAGGAGAAGATTCATTGATTCATGCATATAAATTTTTACTTTGACTTTACAACTCTCGAAGTTCTAAAAAAAGTTAGAAAATACAACATCCTTCTATTTCTTGCTCTTGTATGTTATCTTTTTCATGGTGGGACTATGAAAGGCAATTCAGTGGTAGTTTGGGAATCCTTTTGGGAGTTTGTGGTAGCTTCTAGGTGGATCTTCTTCCAAATTGATTCTCTTTCTCATTGTAGGTGATCTTTAAAGCTAACATTTTGAATGTCATTGATATCATCATGCTATAGTTAATTTATTCTCTTTTATATGACATTGCATTTTCTTAAATAAATTGAGTATTCTTTATCATTATCATTTTCTTTGATCAAAATCCTATCTAGCTGTTTGTGGAGGTTGAAAGACCATAAATGAAGTTTGACTGAGGTAAGCCCCCAAAAAAGCCACCCACCATTTTTGTTCATTCTTCCTTGTGTGCAGGGTTATCAAAAAAAATTATTGTAATCAAAGTTTGTCGTATTCTAGGACTTTATTTATTGAAGTCATATGGGACGAGAACACATTGTGAGGGCGTCCACATGTAGCACTAGCGTTTGAGGCTGAGACTTCATACAAGCTACAAAATCACCTTTACAATTTGTACATTTTGTTTCTATTGTCATTAAGTTGTGATTTTTTGTACAAAAGTAAATATTTTTAGTATTAACTTATAATTGGAGATTTTATTGAAATTGTATTAATTATTTTCATTTCCAATTATATAATTTTTATATAAAAAAGGATAAATCAAAATGTTAGGAGAACATAATTTATTTGAATCTAATAGTAGATTTGGTTCTCATGGAAAATACTTTTTTGTTACAAGGATAAAATTTACTCCATTACATTTGGTGAGCCCAACATTCTATTAAGTTTTTTTTTTTTTTTATTTATCAAAGATATATATATATATATATAAACATCTACATTTTACATACAAACTCCTTTTCTTATCATCTGAAGTTAGATACATTGAGTGTTGTAACACTCTCATAATTTTTACAACTCAATTTATCTCTTCCAATGATATATTCAGAGGAAGCTTTAGACACTTACACTCAAAGCCTCTTACTTGTCCTTTCAGAATTGGACCAAATTTTACAGCAGAACAATATTCAATGGGCTCACCACATAATTATTCTCCACCATTTTTAGATTCACATCCTTCTTCACCATCCTCCTACTATTGATCATGATGTTGCTCTTAGTGTTCCCTTTGAGAAAATTCAAAATCTAGAGGAGAATTTAAGATACTTTCAAATGGCTTTATCAAATGATTCTTACACTCAAGGTGTGCTTGTTTTTGATAATCTTTGCAATATGTTAATTGCTGATCACAAAGGCCTCAAGTTTCTTTGGACATTGGTGCACATTGTTCAAAGCCACGTCCTTTCTTATGCATCCATCTTAGGAAACACGAGAGACACATAGTCTAATATCATTGACATGCAATTATATAGGTTGATGCTAGGGGCTACTATTCATATGGTGTGTACATCACCCGTTACAACAATTGTGCCTTCTAGTGGTTTTTCTACTGAATGCTCCTCTGAATTTTCCTTTGGTTTCTTTAGTAGTATTCCTAGTGATTCTTACTGTTTGTTCGACTCTCAACTACTTTACAAATTTCAATATACTTTTATCACAACATCCACAACAACTTCTACCATTCACACTTCCACTATCCATGCCTTCGCAAATCCAATGAACCCTGTGCTTGATATGCTTTTGCAGAACATGGTCCAAATGCAAAACCAACTTGCTAGCCTAACTAATACTTCTTCACAGACTTCAGTGCAACCATACTATTGGCGTAGCCCATTAGCCCTCCACATTCTTAACACACCTTTGCCACAAGGCTTTGAAGCACGTAGATTCTAAAAGTATAGTGGAAAAGGGGATCCTCAATTTCATGTCTCTGGGTTCATTGCACTATGCAGTGACTTTCTTTTTCAAGATGCATTGCTAACAAAATTATTCCCATGGTCATTAAAGTTACCACATTGAACTAGTTTTGCTCACTTTTTGACAACTCCATCTATTCATTTGATTAGTTAATTAATCGATTCCTTCAACATTTTCAAGCAAAAACTGGTTCGCAGGTCACTTTCATCGACCTCGTCCATTGTAAGCAAGGACCTCACAAAAAGTAACTAATTTTATCTTTTGTTATCAATCCTTGTTTTCTCAGAGTCCCTATGCACTCCTTGATTTCAATATATAGAGTGTTCATCGAAAACTTGCAGCCAACACTTAAGAGAAAATTTTATTCATGAAATATAACTCTTTTGCTCACCTTTGCATTGTCTTTCGTGATTATCAACAAATTATGAGTTAGGATGGGGTCTCTTCCTCATCGACTCACTCTAATAATCAGGGTGGTGTATCTTCTTCTGGAAATTATAAGAAAAACAAACCTTTTAATCAACAAGCTAGCATAATCACTATCTCTAAGAATTTTGAGGTTTTGGCAACAAAACCTCAGAGACAACATTTTCTAAGTTGTTTGATTCCTTATATAGCATTATGTAGAAGCTCTTAAAAGATAACTTGATCACTCATCTTGAGATAAGGCCTCTTCCTTTAGATAAGCCTTATTTGGTTTGGTATGACAATTTTTTTTGTCAATATCATCGTGTTCCAGGGCATGATACCAAAGATGTATGCATCTTCAAAACACTGTTTAAAACCACATCAATAAGGGTACCATCTATGTAAGTGAAAAGAAACAAAATGCAAATAAATTTGTTTCCAAACCAAATCAACAATTACAAATCTACACCAATCCATTCCCATCTCATTCTACAAATTTCATAACAGTTGAAACTTCTTCAACTTCTATACCATACATAAACATGGTTGATGTGGGCCCTACATTGCTTAGAGCTTGGGATATCAACATTCATGACATTTCATTTACTTTTAATGATTTGCCTTACAATGGACAATATGAACCTTTGTATATTCTTACTCTATTCAACCAAAACACCATAAATGGGGTTCTTGTTGGTCTTGCAAGCAAGGTTAATATTATAACAAAAGAAGTATTGTTAATTAATGACTTTCATAGAGAAAAATATGACAACTCTTCTATGACCATTTGTACACATGATTGCCTCTCTTTGCCTTCTATGGGTGCTATTACTTTGATAGTCCTTGAGTAAAACCCAAGTTAGTAGTAGCATGACCTATTACATTTGTTGTCGTCCTTGAACTCAATCTATTTGGAGTAAAACTAGGCATCCCATGGCTAGTTCTTATGAATCCGGTTGCTGTAGTGATGCACAAATGCTAATTTTCCTCATTAAGTGATTCTTTAGCTTTTGGCCTACCAATAGGATTACTGCCTCTCTTGGTGACTTTTTGTTGGATTGGTAATCACTTTTGACTGGAACTTTGAACCCAGTGAGTTATGGGGGACCTCCATTTCCATCCTCTTCCTTCCTTCTCATTCTTCTTTCCTTCCTCCTTCCTTCCTCCTTCCTTTCCTTCCGGATTTCTTTTTTCTCCTCTTCACTCCCTCCTTTCCATCCTTCCATCCATCCATCTTCCCATTCCTCCATCTTTCCTCCACTCCTCTTCACCACCTCCTTCATTCCATCTTCCTCCGTCACCTTTCCTTTTCCTTTTCCTCCTTCCTTCTGTCTCTTCTTTCCTCCGTTTCTCCTGCACTCCTGCCGATTCTCCTCCACCGTCTCTCCTACACTTCTCTCGACTGCTGCTGCGCTTCCTTGTCTCCTCCAACACTTCCTTTGTTTGCTGGCTCTGCCACGTCCTCCCTTCCGGCCGTACACCTCACGCTACCTCCGCTGCTTGGGCATCTACTGTCATCGGTCCCACCTAAGATCCTTGGCCTGCCTATCCTTCTCGCAACCTTCCTGACCGTTCTTAGCCTTTCATTCACGGTGAGACTCGAAAGCATGTCCACTGTATCAACATGGTGTTGCAACTGCCATTGCACTGCGGGGTGAACCCCAACCTCTTGGTGACTTATTATTTAAATCATACTTTAAATTTAAGACGGGTCGTTCGATGTCCTCTTTTGCTATTCCATCTTCATCACCTTTTGTGGTTGAATCCCCTTTGGTCACTCTATTGTAGCAACACATTTCTATCCCCACGCCTACCTCCTTGGTGGCTAAGGATAATCATGCTCCATCAAGTTGGCTTCTCGTTCCCCCTAAGGTTTCCCAATCTTTGATGGTGCCTCTTGCTCCCCCAAATATCAGAAATAACAATCAATGAAAGGCACCCATGTTGGGTAAATCTTCCTTTTGGATATTCTATCCTCCCATGGCTCCCACTATTCCTCGACCTATCCCACTGATAGCGAAAGGACAACAACCCACTGGAAAAAACAATCTTACCATACACTGCTTGTACCTCATCCCCTAGTGGCTCCCTTTGTCTATTCAATTGCCCCTGTGTCAGAAAGAGGAAAGACACCAATGACTCATACTACATAATGGGTAGCCGAAATCCCTCTCTCTCTCTCTCTCTTCACCGACTGAGAATGTTGTTCCTTCTGTTCCAGAAATGAAGACAACCTCACAATCGAACCAGAGTGATCCCCCTCTGACAATTGTGCATGGACATAACCACCATCGTAGTCAACTTACGCTGAGCATAAGCGTCGCCGACGTGAATTTTCCTCTGAGGAGACTGCTACACAAATTCTTAATTTCGAGCACCCTTCTTCGATGCGAGCAACTCCAGATTTGGTGATGCCTTCTTCTCCTCGATCTCCACCATTAGTAGTGGTTTTTTTTGCACCACCTCCTGTTCCTTCTCAGGATCCTGATGAACCTCCCTTGAAGCGGGTGCAAGTGTTCTTGGCTTCTTCAATGGAACCACCTCTCATTCCGAGCCTTCCAAATGTTACACCATTTTTTGAGCCGATGTACATGTTAAACACATCTCTAATTTCCATTGCTACACTCTCCAACTTAGTTCCATTTGAGTGCACTCGTTATAAAGTCTTTTTATACGTCCTCCACCCGGCCTCCATTGATATCAATATTCCCTGCCCACCTCCCAAGCGCAAACCAAAACATTATCTAACTCTGCTTTATTGCAAACAAAAGCCAAATACACCATCTCTGTCTCATGCAAACCCCTCTTCATCAGTCTTTTTCTTAGAAAAGGTGTATACTTTTGTTGTGCCTATCACTACTCCTATTCTTGAGAGTAGCCGTGATAGTCCTCCTCCCATTTATTTTGATGGTGACTCACTAGCTTCTCCTCAATGGGATACTATATTTGAGTCCATCGAAGATATTCCAACATAATCTATGATTTTCACAAAATCGTTGACGTTCACCTCAAAGAATGTTCAGGATGATGTTGTGCTTGCTTGCAACTAGTTCCTTGGCTCTTATTGCGGGTGAAACACCTAGCACCGCTTTAATGGTATTTCTTTCACATGCCCAATCCCCATCAAGATTGGGAGATCGATGATCTGTTGGGGCGAATACTTTAAAGCGGTACTCTACTTATCTTTAGATTTTAGATGCTTTGAATGTATATTTTGTTTGTGCTTCTCTTGTACTTGCTTATATATGTTTGTTAATATTACTTGGAGGACCCATGATACCCTTGTAGGTAAATGGATACATGAGAGATGAAGCGTTGTAAATTACTCTATTTGTATCATCATTCTTTTATTTTTCATATATTGATTTTCTTGCTTTTGGGGATGATGTAAAGTGTTGAGACATTTAGGTCTCTTCCATGTTGACCCAAAATTTTAGATTTTCTTTGTTTTCATGTGCACATTCTTTCTTTGTACTTGTTGTTCCACCGTATCTAGGGAATGATGCCCATTCATAAGTTATATATTTACACGTTATTATTATTATAGAATCATGTTGACCTCGGGCCTTTGGATCCTTTCATGTTTCTATGTGGCATCCCTCTCCAAGTATGATACCATTTCATGAGCACATGCTATGTGTTTCATGCTACAACATCCTTCTTGATACTGTTCTTGCTAGCATCCTCATATCTTATTTTCTCTCTCCTTAAAATAATTTACATTCTTTGAGTCATGCAATTATTTTAAGGGGGGGCTATCACAACACATATATTTTCATTTAAAATAAAAAAACCATTCTTGTCCATGGTTGTTTTGTAACATAGTTTGCAACAACCATGATCCAATAAAAATCATTGTATGGTCTCCAACATTACACAAATTGCTAGCCATACTTATCAATTATCAAAAATCATTTATCAAAATCTTTTGTATCATGTTTTTTTCTGTGCTTGTTTAAATCCTTATATCATTTTTTTCCTAACATGTATGTTGGCAACTAACATGTTTATGGTGATTTTTTTTTGCATAATGTTCTTGTTTGTACAAGATATGTTGGTTATTTTATAGGTCTTCTCCTTGGGGGCACATCCATGTAGGTTGAAGACTTTGGATCATTTACAGTATCCTTTGGTAACCTTTAATGTTACATCATGTGGAGGATAAAATTTGGACGTGATCTCAAAGGGAAAAAAATTTGACACTTTAAAATGACGTGATCTCAAAGGGAAAATGTTCCTCGACTACCTTAGGGATCTTGAAACTTAGGCGACGAGATGAGAAGACAAAGGAGTTTGGTTATATTTTATGCAAACTATAAATAAGAGAGTTTCAAAAATAAAAAGAGTAGGTTGCAGAGGTTCTCTAGACAAACTAGCAAGCTCTCATCCAAGGACGACAACGCGACACACAAATGTTCCTGCAACGTGTTGTAGTCTTGTACAAATGAAAACCAAGTTTATCACATAAAACTACAGAGAACCTACTAACTATTCGATGACTAAAATATAAAAAATGCACTAATATAACAAAATAACAAAAATGAATAGAATAACGAGAATGACCATAAACTAAATGAAATGAAAAGGAAATGATAGGATGGAGAAGAGAGGAGACACTCACAAGAGGTCCACAAATGAAGCCTCTGATAAAGCTACAAATTCAACACCTGCACATATAGAAACAAGAAAATGGTTGGGGCTATTTTAGGGGCTTACCTTAGTCAAAACCTCATGTAGGGTTCTCACCTCCACAAACAGCTAGATAGATAGAGGTAGAGAAAAATAATAAACAAGATAAAGAAGTAAATAGACGTGTTAGAATAATGTGCTACCAAAGTAAAATGATAATACAATAAGTATCATTACCCTGCCTTTAGCAAGTGAGAGATGTCAAAAGGAAGAGCATGCAATGCCTAAGATTGTACAAGATATTAAAATGGTGTCGAAGCCTTGGTGTAGAGAGAAATAATGCAAAGATGGTAAAGAGAGTGCAAAAGATTGAGAATGAGAGAATGAGAGTGAAAGAATGAAGAAGAATGAGAGAATAATAAAGATAGATTGAATGAATGACCAAAAATGAGGAGTTAGAAGAAGTATAGGCATGCAAAGAGTCGTTCCGATGCAGTTGCAAGCTGCAAATGCATTACACTTCATGG
>VDFB02314971.1:0-10160 GCA_007258455.2 Sequoia sempervirens | reverse complement strand
ATGAATAATTTGAAAAAGAAGGCACGAAGGTAACAAGCCAATAGGGAGACGAAGGTGATTGACCTTAACCAAATTTCATTTCAAAGGAAACAGAGAACATAACAATAGATCAAAGAAATTTTAACGCAAGGGAGTAATAAAATTGATGTCGAACATTGAGATTTATGGTTGAATGCATATTGCAAAATATTTTAGCTGACTACATGGTTAATTTCAACAATAGGGTGCCGAGAACAAATACCCATGTGAGCTATGTTGATCTGTCTAATGATCCATAAAGCAAACTATCGACACACTCCCACTATAGAGAATTATATTTTATGGAATTCAAATGAAATCTCTTAACCAACCCCCACATGGAATTAATTTGCGCGCGTTAAAAGGCATGAAGCCCAAAGACTCCACTATCAAATGGGGAGAATATTTGGTTACAAAAGTATATATGTATAAAGATTACTTAGGCTGCTATCACCATAAACTCAAGAAATAACCAACACATTACACAAATTCTACCCCTACGAGATGACTACCCCAGCAACGGTAAAATAAGAAGATATCAAAGAACCAGCTTAACATATAAAGCCTGATGGAGGTCGAACCAAACACAAATACATAAGCAGAGGTAGGGCATACAAGGTTGCACTCTGATCTAAAGATTACCTCAAACATTACATGGGAGTTTTAATGACGAACCTGAAGTCCTCTGTAGGAAGCCAAGAAAATGTTGTGTACAGACATCTTTCGTAGCCCAATAATCTTGTCCCAAACTTCCACATGACTCTGTTAGAAAACCTCCCAATTTATGTCTGCTATTCTACGTTCGATATGTGTTACTAGGTTAACTTGCAGAGCCAAAGTTTCTCTTCGAGATCGCCCCCAATGTCCAATGCTCAGAGCTATGAATTTACTTTCTTCCCAGCCAAGAATAATCAGAAAATAATAATAATAGTAATCCCCCCTAATAATCATCCCCCCTCTATTATATAAAACTTCCAGCAAGATAAATTTTTGAAAACACAAGATCATAGAATTTGGTAAGTTTCTCCTTTCAAATCCAGTTTCAAGTTGTGCGTGCGCACACTTTTATCTTTTTATCTTTTCTTTCCTTTTTATTATTTTCTTTCCAACTTTTCTTGTATTTAACACTTCAACTTACAAAGCCTATCTCCTTATCCATTTAAATTACTTTATTAAAATAATTATCTTTTCATCTTTATTTAATTACAAAACACATTATTTTCTATATATAATAATTATCCCCCACAAGATAATCTTTTATAAAGTAAAATTAATTTAATTATTTAAAAATCAACGTGTACATATTATTTCACAATATTGACTTATTATTTACAATTTTTACTTCTAATTTTATTTAAATTACTTCATTAATATGTTTTATATAATATTTATTTAATTCATCCCTAAATGACATCTCCACCAATTAATTTCCAACACCTCCAAACAACATTTAATTTAAACAACCTAGAAATTTTTTATCAAATACCAAAAGGAGTTAGTCATGAAGGGGCACTACATCCTCCCCCCTAAGATTTGACTCTCCTAAAAGTCCCAAAATGGAAAGAAACACATGCAATCAAAGGAATACAATGCAATGAAGATCAACTAAATCAACAATTAAACATCATCAAATTAGGCAATCAAATTAAACAACTCAAAAGAAAGGGAACGATACCGAAGTCAAAGATGAGATTGCAACCAGATCAATTATCAAACGCAAGGACGGGGTGGACAAACTAAGTTGGGGAAACATTCTTGTCAGCTCCTATTTTCCACGTCAAACCCATTGGGTGTTTATGATGCTCGCCCTATCCTGACAATGCAGGTGGAATCGAGGCTTAGTTCCTACAATTCTGCATACAACAAATGTTGTGCATAATATATATATCACAACCACACTATGAGAGGAATTCGCAGCATAGTAGGGAACTCGCGAGCGAGTGATACTACATTGTCCCTCTCACCAAACCAAACACAATATTCAAAAAAATTTGTAAACAACTTGCTACTTAATAGTTAGAAAAATATTCACATAAGGATTTTAACCATAAATCTAATTCATTTACTGTATCAAAAATGGATTACTACTTGACATTATAAGTATCTATCTCTATAAATCCCAATTTCCATTACCTTTATCACTCGGTTTCCGAAGCCAACTACCTGAAAATCAAAAACTACGATAGAAAATAACATATTAGCATCAATAATTCAAGCTTCATCTTAACCTCAAAATATTGTACTTCCATAAAATCATAGCATGATTATCCACACAACACACATTTTCATTAAACCTCATTATTTTCACACAAATCACTCCACTTCATGCATTATTCAACACCAAATCTTACAACAATTTCAACAAAAAAGATCAAAATTTTACACCTTCACAGATTCAAGAAAACATAAGTCATCACTCAAAAACTACAAAATTATAAATTGAGTGCACCTTCGACACATGCACACACACAACACTCTTCACTGGAAACCACATCATACAACAACACAAGGGTCTTTAATGCATCCCCAGTAGGAAGGATATCAGTGCATTGCGCACTAAACTGAGGGTCCTATCCTTTCCGCCATTTTTCTACATCATTGACCCAACACCAACTAACGAAAAAAAACTCAAGTTACACCGTGAAGACAATAGAAAAGTGAAACTTTAGACTCAAGGTTCTAAATGCAAGGTTACATAGTGAGCACACATAGTGCCCAGTGTATGAACCTATGCTCTGATACAATGTTGTAATGCCCCATCGTGCTAACCCCAAATGACAACTATAGTAACAATGACTGCACAATTTTTTAATTTTTAAAGTAAACATTTATGAAATACACATTAAGTTATGACATGAAATTCATTTAAACAAATCCACTATCAGTTACATCCCTTGGGGTACATGAGGTGACATTACGAAACTTAATTCCATAAAAGAACGGTAACAACCAGAAGCCAAGAGAATAAACCATGATCAAATGTATGATTACAATAATAACATATACATTAAAATTCATCAATAAGAAACCATCCACTAAAGTAAACACGACATATAAAAGTTTAACTTAATCCTGATAACGATATTCACACTATCATCATATGAACTTAATTGAGCATATTTCTACATATAAAACACATTAATAAATAGCTGCTAAGGATCGACATTCACACAAAGTTTACCAAAGGTAAAATATTACATCACATCCTTTTCATTACATTACAATGTTCAAGAATTACAATGATACAAAAGTTTTCCCCAACATGAACAGGAACCATATAATAAGATAGCATGATACAACTAAACAGATGATTACAAAGTATCAAAATGGCTCCAAGTCAGGTCCACAATTCTGGAGTCACCGCAATGCCACAAGTCCGCACCTCTCGATCCTCAACTGGGGACCCAATAGGGTGCTTAGCATGTTCCACCCGACCACGTGGGTCCAAAGACCCACCCCCCATGCTAAGAAGCAGACAAGAAAGTATCCATGACCAAGATCATCCAAACAAAGAACAAAAAGATTCAATCATCAAACAAGGGTGACAAGAACACAAAGATAACCACAACCTCAATAAACCACGTCCAAAAAAATGAATCTATTAATAAAATTCATGAATTACCGGGAATAAACGATTTCCAAACATGGTCACGAATAATAAAATCATATGAATATGAAGCCATCGTAATGAAATTGAAGTTTCCAAATTCATGGGGTTCGCTATGCAATTATAATGACCGCGCTAAACGCAAATGGATCACGAAATCCTGTTTATGGACGTAACAATATCGAGCCGGGGCAATGCAAACAACCTCACGGAAACGCCGTGGATATATGCCGCCGTATTCATGCACCCGGCGTTTGCTCCGATGTAACTCATCGGCGTTACCCATCTATGGTTATCCTAACTGCCTATCTCAAGGCATCGCTCCATAGGGTGACTCATGCAGAACAATTAACCTCTCGTGAAGACGAGGTAACGATCATGCCAACCATGGCCTTCTCGGCCCACCTTTAGTGTATGAAAGCCCTAATAGGTAGACGAGGCATCCATAATTATCTTATTAATGTTTAACTACCCACCCCCTAATAAATTAATTAGGTTATCACTTTTTACTCTAACTCTAACGTGGGTTATCCTAATAGCCCCTTTGTGTGTCGGCACCCACGTACAGCCACTCTCCCTAGAAACCCAAAACATAAAACCAAAGCATCAAGGGGTTATACCAACACTAAGAAGCATCAAATCTTGAAACTAAAGTACTTGCGAGGCATTACCCATCCTGCCAAAATCCCATTACAAAATTCCCATTTACAAGTACAACCCATGCATAAATCCAAAATTACAATTACGATCAAAATTTTGGCAAAGACCAAATCAATGAAGCAACAACATGAAACAAGATTTCCCTCGCCTCTGGAAGCCTAATGACCAAATAGCCTCAACTCCTAATGGAGGATAACATAACATTGACGGTTCCTGGAGAACTAAGAATCAAGCATCATCAATGGAGTACAAAGTCAAAGGAGAAAAGAATCGCATTCAACAAAGAAACACAAACATCACAATCAAGCATCACACTAGAATTCAACATACTCCATCACAAATTCATAAATAAGAACTACTCAAATAAAAACAACCCAAGAGGAAGACATATTAAAACCAACCATCAAGATCAACCCTTAAATGCACAAATTCAATCCACATATCAATTGTAAAGAATAGTAGACAGTTAAATTACATTCTATTTATACAGAGTCATTTAAAAAACTTGTATAAACATAATTACTATGAGCAACTGAGTAAACATTATATCATGAAATCAACGTCTAATATCAATTTGACCATTAACTAATTAAGAACCAAGCCCTCTTTTAAGGATAATGTGTTTCATTTATTTAACTACCAAAAAATTAACTTCTCAAACAAAACAAGGAACTTCAAGAACATATCGATTATCGCTTACATTTTACCTGGGTTCAGTAGGAAGACATCTAAAATTGTTAAAGGAATTATTTAAACATACTCTCTAAACTTCTCAATACATATATGACTTCACAAGATCGTATTTTATTCTAAATCATAATTCCCACTTATAAACAACGAATTTACAATTTCAAAGAACATTCTAAACAATCAATTTACATTTTGTTTTAACGTCATTATAAAGTCTTTTAATATAATTAAGAACACATTTTATTAGTATCACACTTTGCTTTCCCCTCAACACATTTACTCTTAATCATACTCCTGCTACACATATATATCTATATCTATATCTATTTATATATACACATATCATTATAGATACTTATGTACAAATACATATATACCATTATATATTAAAAATATTATTAAATATTAATGTAGACATCTAAATTTGGACACTTAATTTATCCAAATTCATCCCCTTTCATCTTATTTTTGTTAATTAAGTAATACTGCTATTATTTAATTAATATTTTTAATTCTGCCAAATCCCTAAGGTATTTAATCAATAATACCTTATCTCTTTAATCCTCCTTCCATCAATTGAATTAAATAAATATTCCATTTATTTCAATTCCTTCGCCGCCTAAAAACTTCCATCATTTTTATCTAATCTTAATCCATCTTCTAATCTCAACATATAAAAACATGCCTAATCCTTTTGATTGATGTGTCACATCCTCCCAACTTTGCAAGTTGGCCTCTAATCTCTTAGCCACCTAACCTTCCTCTAACTCCTCATCAACTTGTCTAATCACCCCTTTAGTCAACTCTTTCCATCCCCTGCCAGAATTTTTAATTTCTTTTGTCTTCCCAAAGTCCTTGAGGAATTTTTAATTCCACTCTCATCTTTCAAGGAATATTAAATTCATCTTCTCTTCCCCATGTCCTTTATGACATGTGTCCTTGGTCAACCTTATTAAAGGCCTTCCCCTTTTGGACAAAGCACTCCACTTCCCCATGTGAATTTTTAATTCACTTTTAATCCCCCAATACACCTTGAAATTAAAATTTATTTCCCCTTCCCCTCCCCATATGATATTTCTGAGGAATTTTAAATTCCCTACTATTCCTCCCACATGTGGGGACAAGACCTCCATGAGGAGATCTTGTCCAATCCCAAGGTACTTTGTACTCTCCATGCACTATCCTACTCACCTCATCTCCACTTCATCTTTCTTAAGCCTCTCCCCATGCCACATGTCAAGATGTGAGGGCTTGTGAGCTCTCAACTCACCTTAGCCCTACATCTTGATATTTGGTGGCTCAATCTTGGCCATCCATCTCTTCTAGGAATTCTCAAAATTCCTATAAATACCCCCTCTTTTCTCTCATTTTGGGGGAGATCATTTTGCTAGCCAAACTCTTGAAATTTTATTTCTCAATCTATACTTAGCCATTTTCATCCATCTTTGTTCAAGCATCATTTGCATCTCACATCTCACATCTTTTCCATTAAGGAGCATACACATCAAAGATCGAAGGGCCAACCAAAGGATTGATTCAAGACAAGGTATAAGGTTCCATTTGTTGCTTTTATCTTGTGTTGATTCCAACTTAGGCTAATCTTGAGGTGTAGGTTGTTTTGCTGTTTATTTGCACTCTTTAGTTTGCTGCTCGTTTTCTAATGCTTACATTTGACCTATCACATTTCTGGCACGCCCGGTGGGACCCACAAACAGGTCTTTTTTCTTTCACCTTTGTTGTTTTTTGCTTTCCCTACAGAGTGGCAGACTTGTCCTCACAGAGTGGCGACTCCGTCTCATCAACTGGGCGACTCCGCCCCGAACCGTGGACTCTATCTCAAGTGGTAGACTCCGCTGTCCCATTTGCTAAACCGGTGGACTGCCCTAAAGTGGCGGACTCTATCCTAACCGTGGACTCTATTCTCCCGGCGGTGGGCGACTCCGTCTCCGCATTGGTGGACTCCGTTTTGAATCGGGCGGACTGGCCCCGGGCGGGTGGACTGCCTTGAAGTAGCGGATTTGTCTCTATCACCGGGCGGACTGGCCCCCAAGTGGTGGACTGCTCCTAAATCAAGCGGGACTCGCTCCTCATGCAGTGGACCTTGACTCCTCCCCAAGGTGAATTTCAAGTTTTAACAATTGCCTTTTGGTAAATTAGGCACACAGTTTAATTAGAGGGGTCAATAAACCTTATTTGGCATGCTTGTGGAAGGCTATTTGACGTATGCAATCCCCTTGTGCCATTTGGCGATCCTAGGTGACGAGAAATCATAGCTTTCCAAGTCCTTTGAGTCACCCCATTTTCATTTTCTTAGTGGGACTTGCTTGGGGATTTCATCACCCCAAGGGATGATTCCAACCACGCGTACCGGCGGGGTATATAAAGGGGGGAGAGCGAAAGTTGTACCTCAATCCAACCACATTGTAATTGGTGAAGCTGGGATGACGGAAGAGCTGGTCCGAGCCTCAGTATCTCAGCTAAGGTTCCCACCCAGTTTCGTAACGGGTTGGTGTTCACGGTTTGGCCTCACGTATCGCGGGCGATATCGAGGACTCCCTAGCAACCATGTTCATCCTAGAGTAGAAAACTTTGTTGGCCATACCCATTTCTACTAAATCTTAGGGTTGTGCTATCTAAATTGTCTTTCTCATGCAAAACCAGTCATTTTTAGTCTATCCAAATCTGTTTATCAGTGTTTGCTATATTTTGGGTCCTTTGCCTTACCCATCCATCAAAAAATCAAGCCTAAACTTATCCTTTGGCAGACCTGTCCTTCCGGTGGCGGACCTGTCCCTCCGGTGGCGGACCTATCCCTCCATTGGGGAACCTGTCCTGCTTTGGCGGACCTGTCCTTACAGAGTGGCGAACCTGTCCTTACAAAGTGGCGGACCTATCCTTACAGAGTGGCGGATTTGACCTTCTGCTCTTTCTTCCCAGGGCCGCCATTTCCACACTATTTATCCGATTGACTCCGTTCAAAGGCAGTTCTTCTCACTTTTTCATGCTCTTTCCGATGATATATACCACTTCATACTTTTGAGAAGTTGGCCGGGGCACCTTTTTCTTCACCATCTGCCTCCTCGAGGGGGGTATACCCTACCATTCTCTTCGTTTACTCATTCTGAGTAAACTCTCGTCCATTTAACACATCCTTTCATCATTCTAAACTTTGGTTCTATCATTCTGATCATCCGTTTACTCGTTCTGAGTAAACGTTCATCCATTTAAAACATCCTTTCATCATTCTGAACTTTGGTTCTATCATTCTGATCATTCATTTACTCATTCCGAGTAAACGTTCATCCATTTAACACATCCTTTCATCATTCTGAACTCTCATTCTATCATTTCGATCATCCATTTACTTGTTCCGAGTAAACTTTCACCCATTTAACACATCCTTTCATCATTCTGAACTCTCGTTTTATCATTCTGATCATCCGTTTACTCGTTCCGAGTAAACTTTCATCCATTTCACACATCCTTTCATCATTCAGAACTCTGGTTCTATCATTCTGATCATCCGTTTACTCGTTCCGAGTAAACATTCATTCATTCAACACATCCTTTCATCATTTTGAACTTCGTTTCTATCATTTCTCGACGTCCTGCTACTCGCTCCGAAAGTAAACATTCATATTTCTTACAAATTCCTTTCAGCCATTTTTGAACCCCTGCTCTATCATTCTAATCATTTGTTTATTCGCTCGGTAATCGTCATCCGCCCGACAACCGCTTACTCATTTTGAGTATTTTTCTGTATCCATTTCTATCATCCATTTCCCAATCAAACTACCATTTTCCCATCCAACCTCAACTGGCCTCCTGCTATCCAAATTGACCAAAGTGTCCATCTGATCACATCATTAACATCCTCTTAGGATTGTCATCCATCCTAAGTTAATCATCATCGTCAGCCCAATCAATCCATTTCAATCTCAAAGTGGATTCGGTGTCGTAATCATCCATTCATCCTTTAATCTGATCAATCAGCATCCTAAGTCATCTAAGATAATCTCTGAATGGGATTTGTAGTCTCTTTCGTCATCCATCAGTCGATCTTATCAATCAATCATCGATCGATCTTATCTAATCCAATCCAATCCAATCCAATCCAATCGCATCCCTATCCAATCACCTTCGACCCAATCAATCTACTTCCATCTCAAGGCAGATTCGGTGTCGTAATCATCCTTTGATAATCAAATCCGATCATCAAAATCAATCCCATCCAATCATCCAATCATCCTAATTTGAGCTTTAATCCAATCCCGATCTGAGCTTGCCCTAAATCCCAATTTGGGCTTTTGTCCATTTCCATCCAAAATCTTTATCCATCATCTTTATCCTTTCATCATCATGAATTCTTATCCTCCATCAATAGTGGTCAAGGAAAACCCTAATTACATCGATGATGATAATGAAAGTCTTGTCGATCAAGAGGTATACGACATAGATCCCCTTGACACTATCATTGCTAGTAAGCTTTCTCCACCCACATTCCAAAATCCAATCACCCCATTGAGTTATCCCATCATGTCTTCATCTATGCCTAATCACACTCCTTATGCTACCTTTGACAAGGGATGTCCATCATATCCATCATATCCTTCATCTACATCATCCCCTTATCCTAGTTTGTCATCACAATACCCCTATCTTGATCCCCCATCCACATCCTCTTATCTCATTCCTTCATCCACATGTACCCACTACCCTAATCTCCATACCAACTGCCTCTAATCCTACATTCACACCTTCCCATCCTAGTCAAACACACCCATCAACTTACCCTAATCCAACATCTCAGATTCTCATATATCAATCCACATTCCCAATCTTCCCATCCCAATCCACCATCCCAATACCTTTTATTGTATACCTATATCTTTCTACTGCACCATCCACCGCCCATGTCATCCATCCTAATCTCCCCATGCCCATATCCTTACCTTAATCCTCCATCCAGCTTTAATCTTCCATCTAATCCTAGTCCACTAATCCATAAACCTTCATCCACTCCCACCTCGCCATCTCAGCCTAGTGTATTCAAGTTTCTCCAAGGACTTATAACAAAGGAAACATCCCCCACTCCACACATTGCAGTTGTGGAACCATGTCATCCCAACCCATCATCCATGGTCGCTAGTGACGAGACCCTTCTCCATCCAACACCTATCATTGA
>VDFB02314965.1:0-13017 GCA_007258455.2 Sequoia sempervirens | reverse complement strand
GGTACGGCAATATATTTTGTCTATGATATTTAATAAATAAATGTAGATATAAACAAATATAAATAAATGTAGATATAAACAAATATATATATATATATATATATATATAAACACTGATATAATGTTGTGCCAATGTAGCCTATATTGCTGATGTTATGAACAGTGATATTATTCTGGTTTAGCAATAGTTGGTCATGAAGGGATGAGGCAGAACTGCAAAAGGGAGAACTGTGAGTAGGGCACCCTATTATGCAGAAAGGGAGAACTGTGAGTAGGACACCCTATTATGTAGAAAGGGAGAACTGTGAGTAGGGCACCCTATTATGCAACAAGGGAGAATTGTGAGTAGGGCACCCTATTATGCAAAACGGGAGAACTGTGAGTAGGACACCCTATTGCAGCCTCCCAACTATCCTCGATTGAATCAATTGTTGAAGTAAATAGAGAAAGGTCTTCAATCATAAGAGGAGAGGTTGGCATGATGGGGGAGAACTATGTAAAGCCCACACTAGGTGCACCACCTCATGATGATGGTTGAGGACCATCGGTTAAAGACCACATGAGGCCATAGAGGATAAGGTCTTGCTGTTGGGCCTAGGGGAGGATACTTGGGGCACCCTATCAATATTCCTGGCCATGGTTGGAGTTTCCAAGCTATAGTCCTTGGGACTCTGTTGCATTGATATATATATTTTCTTAGACCTAGGAACTAAATGTATTCTGGCGGATTATTTCTGGTCATATCTATCCATAGCTGGAAGACTCGAGGTTTCTGCCAGAGTCTGAAAACTCGCATCTTTGTTTCCATAACAGTCTTTATGACTTTAACTTGCTGAGTCTTGCTGCTGAGTCGTTTCCAAAAACTCACCGAGTTTTTGGTGAGTTTTTGCCAAAAACTCGCAAGTCTTTACAAAAGACGCGCCAAATACATAAAAAATGAGAAAAATGCAACAAAAAGCCAAAAAAATTGCCAAGTTTTTTGCCGAGTTTTTGTTGACTCGTCAATTTTGGGCTTGGCGAGTTTTTTGCCGAGTTGAGTTTTCCAATTATGTATTCATCTAACATGGTTGTAGGTTTCCATAGCCAGACTTACATCATCTCAATTTTAAGTAGGAATTATATCTTTAACTACAATATGCTATTGGTTTCATTTGGAATTGTGATTTCGGGGCCAAATATAAGGTGATCCCAAAAGGGGATGTTACATCCATTGCAATAGTTGATTGCACTGATAATTCAGTTTCTTTGTAAATGTTCATGTCATTAATATTATACCCAGTGACGATTCTAATAAAGTTTTTATTAGCACGCATTGTGTGATTCCTAGAGATGCATACACAAATTTGATGAACTGTATCTACTGGCCTTTGGGAAAACTACTCCAAAGATTATTGTATGAACAAAGAAGTTTTTTGCTACATAAAACAGTGTGAATATCCTTTCAGTGAAAATTTGTATGCAATCACACATTTCCATTACTTCTATCCCCTTACATGTTGGTAATAACAGATCAGATAAGAATGACAGCCATAAGGATATTTATCCAGCACAAATAAATATTTGTATGGATTTACAAGGACCTGCTACTTAAATGATTATTTGAACAGTGAAATGTTTGATATAGAAAGTATTAATTCTGATTATTTGATCAGCAAAATATGTATTTGAGAACAATTCTAGCAAAGTTTTCATTATATAACATGGGTCCGTTTTAGCATCCATATATTTATATATGTACATATTATGCACTCACACAAATATAGATACATGCAAATAAATCTAAGCAAATGGGTCCATTTGTATATGTGATATGTGCGTATCATAGACCTAAATTTGCTGAGTACTTGGGTCTCATGAGTGCTTGTGAGCCAAAGTGCATAGGCAAGAAACTCACTTGCAACTTGATTGGTGAGTTACAGGCAGGTACTGGTTGAAACTCATCCAGGAACTTGTGAGTACTTGCAATTCGGTGCAGAAAACTCATGAAACTACACAGAGAAGGCTTTCTGCAGTTAAAATACAGTTTTAACATCTTTTTTCATCTAACCACATTTATGTTCCATTCTTTCATGCTTACACATTTTTGACAACTTGACAATTGTTGTTAAGTGATTATCATCGTATTTCTAAGTTATTGGGTATGGCCCTTAGGGGTTTTGGTCCTGTACTGAACAGGTGTGGCTATGGGTCTTGTGATGGGAGTGGCTTGGGTATGCCTAGAGTATCGCCCATGCACCTTGGGTTCATTGTGGGTCCTTCAGAAGGACCCATAGTGAACCAAAGGTGCCTAGATGTACACAAGCCACTACTGGGTGAACCCAAGGGCCTCCTAAACCAAAAATTAAATAAGAATCATTTTCTTTTTAAACACTTTTATAAACAAAAATGTGCCAAACACCTAATTTTGCCATTAAGTGATAAAATTGTGAAAATGGCGTGCACCATGAAGGCTTGTGTGGTTTTTAAGGCCTTAATTTGGGCTTGGAGGCGTTGCCCCGAAACCCCCACAAGGGGTGTGACCCCTCAACCTCGTTGGGGGCATTGCCCCTAGACCTCCATAAAGGGTGTTGTTCCTCAACCCCATTGGGGTCTCCACTCCCAACTCTCACTAGTCATTGGGGTCTCTTGTCACATAAGGAACTTGATTACAATGAGGGGGTTTGGGAATGGAGACCAAAATTAACAACTTCGACAATTGTCTTTATGACTATCATAATATCATTCATGAATGAAGTATCATACCATCAAAGATCAAATGCCATTATTATTGTAAAATATAATATTATATGATATATCAAATGTATTTGCAATTTTGTCTATATATATATTATATTATATATACAGCCATACACAAACTTAGTGTACCCAAGGAATTTTTTCCCATACCATGTACCCAAACCCTATACCTGTACCTGAACCTATACCAGAATTGGCAACTTAGTGAATGATATCTTGCTGGTTTTTTGAACTATTTGAGAGGTGTGAGCTTAGTTTTCTGGTTTTTGGAAGTTTTTTCTTCCATAGTAGTTATGTTCTAGGGTTTGAAACTTTGTTTTTTTCATTTTCTTCTTTCTTTGCTAAATTTTTCTTTGATAAAGAGAATGGCATCTTTAGCTAGTTGTAGTATTAGCAAGTCTAGGGACCTTGCTTGGAAGCATGGAAAATATGGTTTAAGAACATAAATGGTGATATGCAACTATTGTGGTTTTTAGACGACAAAAAAGTTAAAAACATGAAATATCCCCCTTAGTTTTTTTTTTTTTTTTTTAGCTCACAACACTTCACCCGTTAACGTTAGCGCAAGAAAGATAACAAGCTGAAAGCAGCCCTCCATGTTCTGATCACCTAGATCCCAGAGTGGGCAAGGTGAGAGCATACAATGTAAGGGGATTTGTTAGCAATAAATTGAAATGTTGGAAGTACAAATGAATTTGGCGGCAATCGGACCAATATAGAAAATATAAATACTTAGGTAGTAAGTCAACCTCTTCCACTTTTCAGTGGGAAAGAAAACACAAGTACAAAAATGAAAAGGCTGATCAGTACTACTGAAAACAACACACAGTATAGAGTCTTATACAATGTATCATGAGATAACTTAGCAATATGAAGGCCCAAGTGTTAGATAATCATCTCCATGATAACTACAAAGATAAGCATCAAGAAATAAAGACAAAATATTAAAAACACTAGGTCTGATATAAAATGGCAGCGTTCTGATTTTCTGATCAGCAAGCCTGGCACTCCATCAAATGCCCATAACTTCCTCAATACTCCTCCGAATGACCTCAAACTGAATGCAAATGGCACCTAAGGCCTAGGCATCCAAGTACAAATAGCTAAACTCTACCAAACAACTCTAATTATTTTGGCTTGCATCCCAAGGAACCAACAACAAATAGTAGGTCCCTCTAGAAAAGGGCGACCTCAAGCAAAAATCCAAATCACGAGCTAAAATCACCAAAATAGGAGCAAAGGAGGCTTCCAATGAATCAATGCCCACAAAAATTGCCCAACTCCTCTGGAAGATGTAATTAGAAACGTGGATCAGCTAGGCATGTAGAAAGCACTCCAAAAACACTAAACAACAAAAGAAACACACCAAAATATGCCTTAGAAGACATCAAAGCCCCACCAAACTAAAAATTGGAATGAAGCCATCACCAATGAAGCTTAGTTGCACCCTCTGAATGAAGGAGCACCAACAATCCAGCTAGGAGCTATCTTGCAAGCCCAAAACTGAATAAGGCTAGGAGGTATTCCTACCCTGAAGCAAGAGTCTGGATAAAATTAGGCAACACTTCGTTATGATATGAAAATGGATGCCAAATGAAGAGGCAAGGCACTATATATATAGATTTCCAAACCTAGAAGTTCAAATCTTCTTTTCCCTCCAAAAGGGATGCCCAAGAGAGGATAATAAAATATTCATTAAAACTTGCTTCTTTGACTTGACTTTGGGCACCCAATATTACTTAGCAAATTAAACTTTATCAAAAGCAAATATATCTCCAAATTGGACGACCATTGAAGGAACACAGGTTAAAAACTATGTTCCACGACCTGTCAGGGACGGGGACGGGGGGACAGCAGGGGACGCGTTTCCTAAGGGGCAATTTTTAGGGGACGACAGGGGACGGCGACATACAAAATACATATATATGATTTTTTGAAAATTTATTAATATATTAGAGAGAGAGAGGGAAAGAGAGATAGATATGTCAATAAGTTAATAATTGATAACATCAATATCAATATGTAAGTAAATTGCGAGAGTAGTACTATAACAGCATAAGAAATGTCATTAAAGCATTATAAAATTTATCACAGCAGTATCAAACATCAATAAAACCATGGTCTATCAATATGAAATATCCAAATGTCTCAAACATGTATCCAGAAGTCTCAAAGTTCAAACATGAAAATCAAAATATTAAATACAACAGTCTATGAAATTAAGCCTCATCCGGGCTATGAATATCCAAAGACTCAGAACTATCTGGGTCACTATCATCCTCTGGCAAGAGTGGAACTAAAAGATTTAATATTTAGTCTTTTTCAGACTTTAGCCCAAACAATTAAAACATTAAACAGTTGGTGGGCCCCGTGCAAAGGAACTAAACCGTCCGCAATCCGTATCGGGGATGGGGAAACGTCCCCAAAGTGAAGGAAACGTTTTCTAGCGTTTTCGATGGATTTTGCATTTTTCGGGGACGGCAGGGGGATGTCCCCTTTGCGTCCCCCCGTCCCTGGGACGACAGGGGACGGGGATAGGGGGTTTTGGGGCAGGGGACGCGTCCCTGTGTAACGTTCATCAATAAATTTTCTTCATGAATAATCGTGCCAATATATAAGAGATTTGTCTCTTCACAAAAATCGTGTATAATAATTAAATAGGCCATGCCTATCATTTAATTATTATCTCTATGTAATCTGGCTGGAAGGATTCGCCTGAAGCTGCAATCATCATTAACATAAGGGGAAGCATGGCCAAGTCAAAAGGGAGAATCAAATGTCTTAGGTGCTGGCGTGGCAATTGGAAGAGTCCATAAAGGACAGTGCTGCTTCTTTGGAGAAGTTGACCAACATAACACTCTATTGAAGGTTCTTTATGAATCATCTCCCTTCCTTGATGATTCGTGGTTTTTACTAAGAGTTGTTTAATACTTTATGCCCTTTAGATAATGTGGGTCCCTTTGGGAAGGTGACACAGCGGTAAGGTAGACCAGTCAATTCAAATACTAATAGCAAGAGGGATGTCGGGCTTTTTGATACATTTGCTTGGCAGATATTGAGTCAGGGTACCAACTTTTCATTTATATCGCTAAGATTTTTGAATATTATGTGAATATGTTTAAAGATTGCAAATTGGGTCTTTTCATTAAGCATCTTGAATGCAGTTTTTTTCCTTCCTCCACGGCGCTTAAATAGCATTGGGCGATTGAATATCATCGTGATCTTTCTTGAGTATAGAGCTGGAGCTGGTGTTTGAAAATTCTGATGAAGTATATGCTAGCCATGACTCCAAAAGGCAAGGCAATGAGTCATCCCTTGTTTGTTTGTGGTGACGTGGTCAAGTGGAAGGAGGTGTGGGAAATCTTAGCTACAATTCTTAGATTGCCGACTCTCATTCCATTAGCCGCTGAAATTACTTATGATGCCAAATAAGGACACAATGAAAATAGTGTGAAATCTTTTATGCTGCGGGTCTCTTCGAAGAGTTGTATCAACTGTGAATGCATTATATCTGGAAAGACTATAGCTGTGAATGCATTATATTTGCACAAAGATTATAGTTGGAAGGTATCCAGGTCAGCATACCATCTCTAAATAGATTTTGAAACCTTTAAAATTGCACTTAGAGTCTTTACTGATGTAATTAATTGGTAGCTGGAATACTAAGTTTGTAAGAAGATATCTGTGGTTATTTTAATCAAATTTTTATTTTTATTGTTGCTGTGTTGAGTATCTTATGTTAACTCTCTAAAATTTATCCTGAACTCTTTCCAATAAATGGAAATATATTAAGGACAGCATATTTAAACTATTTGACAAAATGTCTGAGATGGAATGGTGTTGAATTTAAAAGAAAAATTTGGTATCAAAACATATCAGCACAGGGGCATATATTACAGTGCAATATTGCCTCCAATGATTGATAAACAATCTATGTTTCCCCAAGTTTCCGGGACAGGGACGGGGGGATGTGTATCAGTGACAGGGATGGGAGGGAGGCCAATTTTTAGGGGATGGTAGGGGATGGCTATTAAAAAATAGGGAAAATTTTAAAAATATAGAAAGTTTCAAATATTCATATGATAAAGCAATCATCATATACATCATAGAACCTTAACACATAATATTAGAGTTCAATTGACATTTTCATTTCATAGAAAGTAACATAGAAAGTAATCATCATATACATCATAGATTCGAACCTTACCAAAATTTAATTGCATTCATTGATAAAGTGGCATTTGCATATATATTATACAAAAATTACATGAAAGTGCCCAAAGGCTGCAAGTTTCAACTAGAAAATCTAAATGACAAAAATATAGAAATATCAAGTATATGGTATGTGATGAGCCCTACTGGTCTCAACTCAAAACCTTATTTTCTTAAGTCTTTATGTGTTATTTAATTTTTTAGAGAATGTTTGATAGACAGAAGAGAAGGGGCGCACATCATATATGCTCATAAAAAGTAAATTAACACTATTTGCTTCAGAATGAAAGTGTAGATTGCATTATTTTATTGAGACAAATAGAATGCAAATGATACACATACCAGAATAGCTCCAGATTATTTAATTAAAGAAATTGCTCATTTGACAGCCGGAAATGGTGAGAATAAGCAAATAAGCACGCCACATCTCCAAATCTGACTTCTCCCACTCCAGAATGAGGTACAATGCTCTGGTAGGGGTAGACGCCAATGTTGAAGCAAAGAAATGAGCAAAGAAGAAGGCGTTTCTCTAATTCCCTTCACACGCCTTTTCCAGAGAAGCACAAAAACCAAGGCAAAGGTACGGCCCAAGTCAACTACTGAAGAAACAAGATGAAAGCATAAAGAGTTGCTGGAGAGGACGCCTCATGATGAAGAAACCCTCTTCTGAACTGAAAACCCAAATAATAATCCTCTGAATTAAACCTGTAGAACCTCTGAATGAAGTTCTCAACTGCACTGATTCAGCTGATCTTTCACAGCCTCAAAAGCACTCAACACTGAAGAGTTATCGTTCCTCAATGGAAAAAATGTTCAAACCCTGGTCACAGGAGAATGCACAGTAAAAATGGCACAAGGCAAAGTGAAATTGTCAAAGATGAGTTTCTATTGCCAGAGAAATGCTTTATACCCAAATGGCACGCATTTCCACAAAGATACGCCATTTTGCAATCATTTAAATCTTTTAATATTTAATTAAGTCTTTCAATAGTCAAGACTTAATACTTGAGCGCACTTTTAATATTTTAAGTCATTAAAATATTAAATCTCCTTTTTTGAACATTTTAAGTGATATAAAATATATTAAAGTCAATGTGACTTTAATAAAAGGGCATTAAGTTAAATAATTAACTTAATCACTTAAAATTCCATAACTCGCTCAAAACTCAGAATATTTCTGTGCCGTCAGAAGCTGTGGACTCTTGAAATGCCAACGCTCGCTGCGGGAACTACCACTAGGCTCTAAAACCAAAACGTATCAAACTCTCCGTAAAGTACCACCGGACTCCCCAACCAATCAAGCAGCTCACAAGGGTCCAATAAAGGGCGAACACACGTTCTCGAATCGTTTAGCCGGTATATCGCTGTTCCACCAGCATCCCCTAAATGACAGAGAATTGAAAAAACACCTAAATGATTTTCTGCTGTGGGAGGAAAAACTGACTGCTGCAGCATTGGTAAAGTCTTACCATTATTTCCTTGACACTGCAAATGGTGTATTGACCGCAGCTCCAATCCTCAGTCTCAGACTCTCACCCAATCACTTTGGGATAATTATATTGTAAGTCCACAATATGTTAGGCTTTAGCGGTGGCAGCTTTAGCCTTTAAATCAGTTTAAAATGTTCACAAAATATGAAATGAATCTTTCATTGCTTCTTAAAATGGGCGACGTGACCTTATAATGATGGGGGTAACATTATTTTAATTTAATTTTGTGTTTTTTTTTAAAAATCATTCCAAAACCTGCTGGGTTGTAGGGGACGGCTAGCTGTCTCTGGTACGGTCGGGGGACATCCATGCGTCCCCTATCCATACCAAGGATGGCTAGCCATCTCCTACCGTTTTTGCCTTTTTTGCAAACGTACTTGGGACGTTTCCAAAAGTTTTCTGCTGATCGGGGACGGTGCAGGGACGTTTGTGAGGCGTCTCTGCATCTCTGGGATGTTTCCAGCCAAGGACATCCCTGATTTTGCCAGGTATGCGTCCCCAGGTAACATAGTAAACAATAGAAGTCCCAGGTTTTGGCTTGTAATGGGGACAGTTGAGCAACATTGTTGTGGCTAAAATGGGGACTGGTGTTGTAATCTTCAAGTGTAGTGGAATCGGATATAGCATTCTTGATAGATGTTGTTATTAGATCACAACAAACAATGCATCCCATCAAATGAAGTATTTGAATGGTGCTTGATCCCTAAATGCCTAGATGCCTTATGCAACATGATGAATATCTCATAGCATCACTGTTGCCTATCCATGCATTCCTACATATATACATGCCTATATAAACACTCATATATACACAGTAACAAAAAATGTTCTCAGAAATAAATTGGCAAACCAAAGGATAAAGATTTTTCAAAAAATGCAATATAACCAGGAAAATATCAGGTTAGGGTTTCTGAAAAAGGGAAAAAATTGGGTCAGGGTTTTCCAAAAGAAAAAGAAAAATCACAATATGGAGTCAAAAAACCACCAAAACTGCCAAGAAACATGATTTAATCATGATTCCTGATTTAATGCAATTTCTTTGGCTGACACTGTTTAACAAAAAATCACAGACTTTTGTTCAAAAAACTGCTTTCCTGGGCAATTTCCAATTTGTCGTGATTTTTTGACAAGTTTTGTAACTATGCATGTATGTGTACAACTACATGTACATATCCATATGCATATTCACATACACATGCACATGCATGCAGACATAAATTTACACATGCATATGCGTACACATATATGTATGCATATGCATATGTTTAATATATACATACACATGCACATATGTTGGGGCAGGCATACTTGGATTTGGTATTTCAGCTTTATATATGCATACACTGCAGAATGATCAAAACCTATATGCATAGTTGGATTTCATATTTCAACTTTATATATGTATACATAGCAGAATGATTGAAACATAACTGCATATAAATTTACATTTGTTCATATGCAGACACACATGTGCATGTACATGTACATACATGGGGGAAACCATATTGGATTTGGTGTTTGAAGTTTCAGATACATACATGCATACACACACATAACTGAATGTCTGAGCTATATATTGTGGATTAAATCTTCCGCACTTAGATCGTCACTTGTGCTTCATGTCAACTTAAACATTGATCAATTGATTGTGTTCAATTATTTTTCCATATTTTGCCTGTTAAATTTGCACTCTGGCCTTGTTGATGTATTCAAATATTTCTTAATGTGTCTGATGCAAAGCTATATACTTGTTGATCTTTGAATGAATTCAAGTAATTTTTCTTCTTTCAGTCATCTCTCTCATTACTCAAATTTCTTGGCAGTCAGCATGTTGGGCTATGGTCAAATCATGGCTTGATGTTCAGGTTGATATGGAACTTGCTCACCTCCATCAAGAAAAACCTGATCAATTTAAACATACTGGAGATGCAACAGATGGGAATGATACTCTAGGTGATCTAAATATGGAAGGCTCATCTGGTCCAGATGGATGGCCTCACCAAGTCCTTGATCAACAACCACGGGATCTTCAGTCACTCTTTCAGAAGCTTCATTCTGAGTAATTACAACATCTAGAATACTGTTATTCTTTTGTTTGCAGAATTTACATTTTATTCACAATTTTAATTGGCTTATAGATTTTTATTTCATATTTGTTTATTTCAGAGATCTAGTACCCGAATCTGTGAGACGAAGCTGTAAAGAGCAACATCGACAAATTCAGGTGAACCAAAGAAATCTAGATTGCAATGTGTTTTTGATACTGTTATGAATTTTTTTTTTTTTGGATACTGTTATGAATTATGTAATGTGCATAGCTCGGGAAGCTTAGATATTTTTCAAGGAAAGGAGTGCTTTGTGGACCTTCAAATTTAGGCACTTTGTACTTCTATGGCTCCTTAGTCTATGAGTTTTGGCATTTGTCAATTGCTCTTAGTTTTCATTGGTCAAGTTACCTCTCCTCGTATTTGAGATTAAGGTTAGCTTGATGTCTATAGAAATTAAATTGAGAATTAGCAAGTTGTAGAACATTCTGTTGAACCCATAATAAATTTTTGCTTCAATAAGACATTTTTGCTTAAAATTAACTAAATCATGTAAAAATGTTGTCAAAAGTATGTTTTAGGTCAAACCAAACATAGGCTTTTTGTGGGTTTGTGCCAAGGAAGATGCCTGTAAAATTTTGAAAATTTGAAAATTAGGGTTTCGTACCCCTATTTTTTAGGGAAACCCTTGAAAAATAGGACCTTCCCAGAAATGATTGAAAATGATTTTGATAGGATTAATTGACCTCACGATCACATTGGTCAAGTCAAAATCGCCAAAAAGTTTGTTTTACTTTGGTGGGTCTATTTTCATTTTTCAGGAAGAAAGTTAGGAGCTCCGCAACCATTAATGGCAGAATGGCCAGTACCTGGTGCTGAAAGCTAAGCCTCAAAAGCTTCAACGAAGAATCCATGGCAGAAAAGTTGAAAAAAAATGCTCTGCGATGGAGGGATTTTCAAAATTGAAAAATGCCAAAATTTGGCTAAGTTTAGAGAATGCACACCTTGCTACCAAGAGGAGGCTAGGCAGTCAAATGCCTTAGTCATTTTTCCAACACTTGTACACACAACACGACGAAGGTCATTGCTTGGATGCACGTGTCCACATCATCAACAACAAAGCTCAAATCAATCACGATGCACGATGAACGCAAAGCATGAAGAAATGAAGATTTTCAAAGGAAATGATCAAACTGCAAGCTAAAAGCGCCCCTGTCCCTTGAATTCCAAAGGTCAAATGCAGTCATCAACTTTCACCAAGGCAATCATCTCTTCTGTGTTTCTGCTGGCTTTCCAATGCATTGTCAAGCGAGACCACCTGATTCATCAATCATCGTCAAACGTCAACGAAGTCAGGCGATGTTGCAAACAACTATTAAAAAAAATGGTAGTCCAACATGGGAAAAAGCGCCCCTACTGAAGGGGTGCCTTCAACAAGAGGATCCAGATGTTAGTCTTTGAGAAAACTTGTCTTTGGATAATCTCTCCGGTGTTAGCTTAGCTTTGAAATGAACTTGTTAGTTAGCTTGCGAGATAAATCAAACAACAACAATTGCCAATCGTTAGAGCATGCAAAATGAAGGATAAAACAGTGGACTTCAAGGCAAAAGTGACCCTGCTGGCCAGGGGCGCCCTTCCTTTTAAGTCACCTGATGAGGTTTTCAACCACTGCTTTCTACAAAGCATCTGTTCAACACTCTCTCAGCTTCGCGATCAATCTAGCTGCACGTTGTAATGTCCCCATTTTTAGCACTACACTTTCCAGTGATTGATAGCCTATCCTCGGGGTGCTGTAAGCTAGTTAGAGGCAAAATTAGGGTTTCCGGCTGCTTGGTGGTTTCTTTTGAGGATTCAAGGGTTTGCATGTTGAAGTTTGGCTGTTTGGATTCTGGATTCCTTCTAGGTTTTCAGAGAGCTTTGCAGTGGTATGACATGCAATTGCGTCAGGCAACCTTTCTGGACTTACTATTTTTATTAAGTTACAACGGCTACATCTTGGAGTTTGGGATTTTGGATCGCAGACTCTTTCTGGGTTTTCAGAGAGCTTCACAATTGTTTGGCTTGCACATTGATCCGAGCAACTTGCTGAATTTACTATTTTTAGTAAATTCTATTTTTCGCAGTGGTCCTGTTGGCCTCAGTACAGTTGGCTTTCCTCTTCAGGCAGTTCAGTGGAAATGTTGATTTTGGCTTCATGGTGCAATTTTTGGGTGAGATGAGTTATTTTAAATTAATAATGTTATATTTTCACTTTATCCCCTTAGCCTAGCATCACAACTTAAAGTTTTTAAAAATGGGGAACTTGAGGGGTGGACACCTCATGAGGAGTTATTTTTGATATTTCTAAAGTGAAAATGTCACCTTGGGAAATGGACACCAATTTGGAGAAGTGCATTATTTTATTAAAAGAATTACTTCATTCTTGAAAAAGGACGACTTGGAGAAGTAATGAAATTGCATTTGAATTTGGATTCCATTTGAAGGGGGAAATTGAAGTCCACTTGAAATTTGAATTTGGGCGCACTTTCTAGAGG
>VDFB02314964.1:0-20872 GCA_007258455.2 Sequoia sempervirens | reverse complement strand
AAAGTGCCCAAAAAGTAGGTCCTAAAAAATAGGGGGCCCGGGGTGAGAAACCCTAAAAACTTGGAGGTGTCAGAATCAACCGAAATGACAGTCGATCTTCGTCTCCCAGGCCCTTCTAAGCACGATGGTGGCGTTTATTCAATGATCCAGGCTAAAATTCATCGACTCGACTCGGGTGACCGTTCAAAATGCAGACTCAAAACCCCCAAACGAAGAGCAGACAAAACAAGGCACGCGAAAACAAAACCCCAAAAGGCAAACAACAAGGGTCCCCATTTGCAATGGGGCGGGGTGTGAATTAGGTCACAACATCTGGCAACTCCACATGAGGAATGTTTCTGAACATTCCAAAGATAAAGACCTATTCTGAATCTGGAGTCTCTAACTAAATCCAACTAACTTACCTCTAGGTTAAAAGTGTACTTCGAAAGAAAAGAAACCCTAGATTGGATCAAGACACTTTTCTTTTAAATCACAATTGTGTGCAAATGGTTTATTCCATCTCGTGAAATCAGTATGACCCCTTTGGTTTCATCATGGCAGGCTTTGTAATTTGTCTTGACTCCAAAAGCATCCCTGGATAGAGCCTTGCTGCCAGCGAGCATCTATAGCCCCGACAAGGTTATCTTCTATAAACTCACGGAGATTGCTCTACTTCCGGCGATTTATAATTTCTTTTGATATTCTTGTTTTTCTCTTTTGATGATTGGTCGGCTTGAGTGCACGCCTGTAGAGATGTCCGCACCCCCAAAAGCCAAATGCTTAGATTTTTCATTTTTCTTTTATTCTTTTGATAATTCTTTTCTTTTCACATTTTTCCACATTTTGGCTTGTAAGCAGTGAAGCTCACATGGGTTTGAGTATTATAGTGGCGTTGGAGCCAGACTTTTGATTAGCCTAACCTTGACTTCTCCTGGGAGACCATAATAACTCAGAGAAATTATTAAATGCGTAAAAATATAGTGATCTTCAATACTCAGTGTTTGGACACAATATATGATTCCCCTTCTAGCCAAGTACAAGTCTAACCTAAAGTTAAACTAGAAGGATTCAGTCTCGGATTCCAAGATTCCTAACGGGTATTTATCAATGGAATGATCTAACATTACTTTGCGGAATAAGACCAGTGTGTGCGTTTGGAATACTTTTCCTTCTTGCAAATGCAGATCCTTGATTTATTCAAAACAACTAATCCAAGGGAAACCAAACGAAAGCAAGCAAACTAACAAAGCAAACTAATTTAAGAAAGCAGGAAAACCGAAAAGCAAAAACAAACAAGAAAAGAAATTTAATCTAGCTATGTACAGGGCAAGACCCACTGGGAGTCTAGGACTGGAAGTAATGCTTTAGAAATTGCCCGTTGACGGGCAATGGAACTTCTTCCCCAGTTAGTGTCTTCAATTTAAAAGCATTGTCTCCCAAAATTTCCGAAATCTGAAAGTGACCCATCCATAGGTTGTCAAATTTGTCGTGGTCTCCTCTTCTCTCATGAGCTCTATCCCAACAAAGGACCAAATCAGAAATCCAAAAAGCTTTAACTCTTGCTCGTTTGTCGAACCATCTTTTGACAATATCTTGATGTTTGGCAAATTTCTCCAAGGCTTGATCTCTTTTCTCTTCCAAAAGAAGTAACTGCGATAATCTAGTTTTAACCCTCTCTTCTTCTTCTAGACATTCTTGCATGAATTGTAGGGTTGGAATCCTCAGCTGTATAGGAAATATTGGATCTTGTCCATAAACCAGGTGGTAAGGTGATGTACCCAAGGAACTCTTTACTCTCACTCTATCCACCCAAAGAGCGAATCTCAATTGTGTGTGCAAGTCCCTTGGATTTTTGTCTAGCAGTTTCTTAATGACATGCAGTAAATTCTTGTTGGTAGATTCTGCTAATCCGTTGCCCTGGGGATAGTAATTTGATGAAAACTACAGAGTGATACCATGCTCAAAAGCCCAGTTAGAAAATCTCAATGAAGAAAACGCAGAACCATTATCACATACTAAAGCATGAGGGCATCCGAAACTGGTGATAATGTTTTCTTCTAAAAATTTAATTACAGTATCAGAGGTGCAAAATTTTAAAGCTTGAGCCTCCGACCACCACGTGAAGTAGTCAGTTGCGGTTAGGATATACCTGTGTTGTGCTGAGGAAGGTGGATTAATCATACCGATAAAGTCGAGTCCCCACTTTGCGAAAGGTCGTACTTCAATCACAGGTTGCAGTTGCATAGCTAGGTTCCTTTCTCGTGCGGCAGTGATTTGACAGGTGTGGCAAGTCTTCACGTGATCAAATGCATCTTTGAATACTGTTGGCCAATAATAGCTGGCCATCAAAATTTGGTGTGCTGTTGCAAGCGCTCCTCCGTGGCCAGTTCCGAATCTGGAATGGAAATGCTCTATTGTCTGTTTAGCTTCTTCTTTTCCCAGGCACCTTAGAAAAACTCCTTCGTGATTTCTCTTGTACAACACTGCCCCTTGCAACATGTACCTTTGGCTCTTCATTCGTAGGGCCCTCTTTTGCACTAGTATTAAATGATTTGGGCATTTGTGATTGAGAAGGAAGTAGACAATATCGTCATACCATTTATCAGGGGATACCTCTTGTAATTCATACACCTATTGCACTAATTCAGGTCCTATAGCAATGGTCTGTGTCAAAGCTTGGCCGCGGACAATCTTCATAGGTTGAATCTCAATATCATATTCCTGGATGATTGTAACTCATTTATCCCTTCTTTCTCCTAATTCGTTCTGCATCAGGAGGTTTTTGACAGTCACATCCGGGACTATGGCAAAAACTTTGCTTCTCAATACATAGTGCAAAAATTTCTTTATTGCTTTAACCAAGGCATATGCTTGCTTTTCAACGTTCAGGTATTTTAGCTCTGCATCCTTGAAAGGTGCACTCATAAAAGCAATAGGATGTTCATCCTTTTCAT
This sequence comes from Sequoia sempervirens, assembly GCA_007258455.2. Taxonomy (NCBI): domain Eukaryota; kingdom Viridiplantae; phylum Streptophyta; class Pinopsida; order Cupressales; family Cupressaceae; genus Sequoia; species Sequoia sempervirens. The sequence goes on along the minus strand of VDFB02314964.1, from coordinate 17,936 downwards.
CTGTTCTTTGTGTTAACATTGCGGCACATGTATGCTCTGATGCGAAAGAATAAAGGTAGAATGGCTTGGTATAATCAGGACTGACCAGGACAGGAGCGTCAACTATGGCCTGTTTAATCTCTTCGAAAGCTCTTCTTGCTGGCTCCGTCCACTCTATTTTTGCATCTTTTTTAAGCATTTCATTCAAGGGCCTGACTATTTCAGCAAATCTTGTTATAAATTTTCTCACAAAATTAATCTCTCCGAAGAAAGACTTCAATTCCTTCTGACTCAAAGGTAGACCAATTCTAGAAATAGCTTCTACTTGATCAGGGTCTATGAGGATACCCTTTTTTGTTATTACATGGCCAAGCAGCTTTCCTTTAGTTACCCCGAACACACATTTCTTCGAGTTCAAAGATATTCCATATTTTCTGCATCTTTCAAATATCCTTATCAAATCTTTGACATGAGTCTCTCTTTTCTTTGAAAACACCGTAAGGTCATCCATGTAGACAATGATGCACTTCCCTATGAGATCCTTAAAAGAAATATCCATAGCCCTTTGAAAGGTAGCTCCGACATTGATAAGACCAAATGGCATACTTTTGTAAGCAAATGTGCCCCACTTTGTTGTGAATGTCGTCTTAAGCCTGTCTTCAGGTTCTACAAGCACTTGATTGTAGCCAGAATATCCATCGAGAAATGACATCATTTGGGATCCGTTCACGATTTGAATGACTTCATCTAATGAGGGCAGTGGATAATTGTCTTTTTCTAACGCCCTGTTAAGGTTTCGGAAGTCTACACACAATCTTATCTCTCCATTCTTTTTGCGGACGAGTACCAAATTGGCGACCCACGTTGAGTGGCGTACTGGAAAGACAATACCTGCTGAAAGTAGCTTCTTCATTTCTTGGAAAATGAGGGGCTCTAGCAGAGGATTTACAGGCCTTTGGCGTTGCCTGAATGGTTTACTGCCAGCTTTGAGGGGGATAGTATGTGTAATAATTGAAGTATCATATGTTTTCAGACCCTCGTAGCTCCAAGCAATAATGTCTTTGAATTGCTTTAGACTCTTGATTATCTGTTCCTTTTCTTCATGTGTGCATACTTTGCCGATGAGAACATTTCTCACTTCTTCTTGCGTTCCAAGGTTGACAGCTTCGTGTTGAGCTCCATCACTTCTTTGGTATTTGATGGCATTGATTTGATCTTGGTCAAAGATTCTTTCCAACTAGATCATTCCTTTGGGAATGTTATTGGTTTTTAAGTTCATTATGCCTTCGGTATCGAATTTAGTCTCCCCTTGGTCTTCTTCCTCATCAATGACTTGGGTGAGAAAAACATTTGAATTTGTCAAAAAATCTAGGATATGTTTGTCGTCATCGAACACTTGGAAATTTGTGATATTATCTGGAACTGATGGTGTTGAAGTGATTTCTACTGTAAATTTCTTCATAGCCTCCATCTCAAGCGGCTCTAAGGAACTTGCTGATTGGGCTAAGGAATTTGCGATTTTGTTTTGAGAGCGATACACTGATTTTATGTTGAAAGCGTCAAAGCTTTCGATGAGATCCCAAACACGGTTTCTGTATCCTCTCAATCTCTTATCATGGCAAGCGTACTTCTTTCTTACTTGCCTTACTACAATTTCTGAATCACCATAAACATGTAGCACTTTGACCTTCTTGCAAATTACGTGGAGCAACCCGTGCACTAATGACTCATATTCTGTAACATTGTTGGTACATGGGAACTGCAACCTCATGGCGGCCAGGTAGGTTTCGCCAGATGGACTGATAAGCTCATACCCAGCTCCGTTGCCTTTCTTGGATTTTGAACCATCAAACCTCAAGGTCCAAACTTGTTCTTGTTCTGGCAATTGACGAGGAGTGGGAGTTTCTTCATTCTGGATTTCTGGAGCAGAATGATCTTCTTCAAACTGGTTTACATCTTGAATCTTTTCTCCCTCTGATGAGAGATCTCTTTCTTCATCTGGTACTGTCAAATCAAAACATTCATTTTCTGAAATTTGGGAAGTTCTTGCGCGTACTTGATCCAAGGCCATTTTGCACATGGCGCAAGAGAATTCGGAATGAAAAGCGTTATGGATACGACACCAATTGGGTAGTAACAAGTCTTGCACAAAAGCATGATTTCCCAATTCTCTTTCTTGTCTCGTACTTCTGAGCACAAATCTTCTAAAATTCTCGAACATGCTTTCACCTTCATCTGGTGATAGCTCTTCATCACTTTCCGTAGGTACTTCTGTTGAATCTACAATCTTTGGTGAACCCTCATGACTATTCCAGCTTTGCAGCATCAAAACCTCTGGTGCCTGTGGTATGTACTGGCCCAAATTTGTTTCACAAAATAGAATTTCATTGTTTTCTCCGTTCTCAGTGATCATCAGCCTAAGTCTTGGCATACTTTCAATTCTGATCTGGTTGGGAATACCCTTCCAAGGCAACCACATATGTGAAAAGTCAGTGGCGAAGTAGCCATTCAATCTGCAAGTCCAGTCTCTTCCTAAAACCATACTGTATCCATCAGGAATATCAACTACAAAAATGTCTATGAACTGTTGAATCCTTGGATCGGTTGATAATTGCATATGGATGTTGTTTAATTCTCCTATGACTGGGACTTCTGTCTTATCCAATTGTGTTACTTTCTTGTTTGTTCTTGTGGGTGTCAAACCCAATCTGCGGCAAATTGCTAAAGGCATTACGTTGCTGGATGCTCCTGAATCAATTAGACAATTGTGTAGGAGTTTGTTGAAAATCCGAAGCGAGACGAGGAAAGGAGCTAGCTCATCTTTTCCTTGATAGAATATCACGGGGCTTCCCTTTAATGTGTCGGCTTCCACCTCCTTGGCTTTAGCCCTGAGTGTTGCGGCCGGAACCCTGGTGGTTCTCGATTTCAAACCCTAACTGGTGTTTTGAGATTTTTTGCAAATTTTTGTGTTTTTTGTGTGTTTTGAGATTTTTTTGACAAAAAAGAATAGCTGCGATTTTTCTAAGAAATTCATATAAAATCTAAATAAATTCCACACTGGCAATTTATGCTCAAATAAGATAGGCGACTCAATATATTCAATGTCCAGAGCAATTACAATAACATAGATGAAGCCAGAGATGAAAGACAGAGAAATTATTAATGAAAAACCTGGTTTTTCTGTAGGTGGCGGCTGCAGCAATAAATGAGATGGTACGGCCAATGAAAGAATGATCTCTGACTCGATAAACAATGCACACCCTCAGTAAATCATGGCGCCCAATGTCCAGACACCAGAGACAGATGAAGGAAGGCGTTTCCTCAGGAACTTGACAAGTACGGCTTGAAGTACAGTACGGCCAGCCTGCAGCAATAAATGCAAGTACGATTTCTTGAAATTTGTGCCTGAGCTCGGATGTATGGAAATGAATGAAGTCGCCTCTGATGGAAGATGAATGATCTCTGCTGAATACTGATGAATCTCTGTCTGATTAAATGATTAAGCTCAATCTGTGACTTCTGGATGAAATCACCAAGTGCAATCTTCAGCTGGTATCTCACAGCCTCAGTATGCCTGATCTCTGAAGAGGTTACGTTCTCCAGAAACGATGTTCGCCAGAAACCCTAGGGTTTGCAAACTCCAATGCTCAGATGCTCAGAAGACAAAATTGAATGATAATCAAGATAGTTCGATTTTGCCTGTGAAGAGTAATATATTCTCTCTTGAAAAGTTCGACCTAATCCTTCATTAAAATAATCATTTAAATAAATGACTTAATTTTCACTTTTGAACTTAGGAAAAATAATTAAATAATTGGCGTCCACTTTTAATGAGCATTAAATACTCATTAAGTCACATTATAATAATATATTATAAAGTATAATTAAATACTTTATAATTGAGCCAATTAATTAAATACTTTAATATTTCAATAAAGTGACTTTATAATAAAGTCAAATTATTAAATATTTAATAATCCATGAATTACTCCTTATTTCTTCGTCAAATCAACCATCTGCTGAACTGGGTCGAATCTGAGCTGATAAAGTGCACCAGGTGCCCTGCCCGAAATAGCAGCTTCCGCCTGACCTAACTTTCTAAAAATAGAAAGAAGTTCTAGAAAGACTCTACCGGAAAGTGCGAAAGGCTAGACACGACGCCACAGGCTGGGCTAACCAACCTTGACAAAGCTGCCAAGGATCCTCGAACCTCCTGTCGACCCTCGAGGATCAAATGATAGGCTAACCTCGTCACGGTAAATGGCGACTAGGATGGGGACATGACAGTCCGCCCTCCCACGAGAGTACTTGTCCTCAAGCAATCTCAACTCTGAATCTTGTGGAAATCACCTACGACTCCCGGGTAGCATCCTCAATGGCAAATCTCTCTCCACTTGACCCGGATATTCCACACTGATCACCGCCTCAGAAGGTTTCTCTCTCATATCGGGATGGCCTCGAGGCACTAATGTCGGTTCCCTTCATCATCAAGGGTGGCAAAGCTGGAGAGAACAACATCTTTGACCAATGCCTTCTAGCCCGGTGGCGTGAAATACATTATGGACCTTGCTATCGGTGGCAAGTCCAACTCTCGCTTCCAACCTCGCCCTTTCGTGCGACAACTGCAATGGACCGCCAGTAGCGTGGTTTTAGTTTCTCGCCCCACTCTTCCGCAGAGTAGACTGACGATACGGCTGCAACATGAGGTACACCATATCACCCACCTCAAATCTGCGCTCAACCCTCTTCTGATCAGCATACTGCTTATGCTGATTCTGTGCCTGCTGGATATTGTCTCGGAGAGACCTCAAGATGTCCTGCTGACTCTGCATCATATCCCCTGCACTCGGCACTCTGCTATCGCTCAAAATCAAATCCAGAAGATTGGGCGCCTCATACCCATACAATGCCATGAAGGGGGTCATCTGTATCGTCATATGGTGAGTCGAGTTATAACAATACTCGCACAAGTAAATCCACCTCACCCAAGCTCTCTGCTGACCAGCTATATAATTGCGCAAATAACCCTCCACCCACTTATTGACAATCTCTGTCTGTCCATCGGTTTGTGGATGGTAGCTGGTACTCGGTGTCAGCTCGGTCCCACAAAGTCGGAACAACTCCTGCCAAAAGTTGCTCATGAACCGGCTGTCTCTATCGCTGACTATCGTCCGAGGCAATCCATGCAATCGGAAAACCTCTCTGAAGAACAACTCTGCAGTCTGCGATGCTGTGAAAGTAGTCGTAATCGGGAAAAAATGGGCGTACTTAGTCAACCGATCGACCACTACATAAATGCAATCTTTACCCTGGGCTTTCGGCAAACCCGTGATAAAGTCCATAGATAAACACTCCCACTTCCTGTCAGGTATCGGAAGTGGCTGGAGTAATCCAGCAGGATAAGTGTGCTCCTGCTTGTTCTGTTGGCACACAGAACACTCACGGACATACTGCAAAACATCAGTTTTCAGCCCTTTCCAAGTAAACCGTTCCCGAACCATTTTGTAAGTCTTGTAGTATCCAGGATGGCCTGCCATAGGAAGGTCGTGAAAGGCTCTCAAAACTGTAGTCCGTAACTCAGAGTCAGGAACCAAAAGAATCTGCCCCTTGTAAATGATCAAGTCATCTACAACTGTATACCTGTCGTCCTGCTCTGTCCTGTCAACGATGCTAGAAGCCCATGGGTTCTTAGCATACTCTGCAATGATCCGATGCCTCCAATCCTCTGTAATCTGTGCTAAGGCATTCAACTGGGGTCTACGAGACAAGGCGTCAGCTACTATATTCTGCTTCCCCTTAATGAAAGTAATGTCGAAGTCATATGACTGCAGTTTACTGACCCATTTCTGCTGCCTCTCGTTCAAGTCTCGCTGTCCAAGGAAATGTTTTAGGCTGTTATGATCTGTACGAACACTGAATTTGCTGCCTACCAAGTACTGCCTAAACTTAGCCAATGCATGCATAATGGCTAACATCTCCTTGTCGTAAATGCTATAAAATCTCTCAGGACCCCTGAGTTTCCTGCTCTCAAATGCAATCGGATGACCCTCCTGCATCAAAACGGCACCAATGCCCTCTCCTGAAGCATCACAGAATAAATCAAATGACTTCGAAAAGTCAGGCAATGCTAGCACCGGACATGAAGTCATGATCACCTTAAACCTGTCAAAGCACTCCTGCGCCTGTGGTGACCACTGAAAAGCCCCCTTCTTCGTCAAGTCTGTAAGGGGTGCGGCGTGGCGTGAGAACCCGCTAACAAATCTCCTGTAGAATGCACACAGCCCAATGAAACCTCTAAGCTGCGTAAGGTTCTCAGGTACCGGCCAGTCAACAATAGCTCGGACCTTTTCAGGGTCCATACTCACTCCCTTGGCACTGATTATGTGCCCTAGATATAACAACTCCTCCATGCCAAGCTCGCACTTGGATTCCTTAGCATAGAAAGACTCATCTGCTAAGATACCCAAGACTGTGTCCAAATGAGCCAGATGCCCCTCCCATGACCTGCTATAAACCAAAATGTCGTCGAAGAAGACTAACACAAATCTCCTCAACTGAGCACTGAAAACCCTGTTCATAGTTGCCTGAAAGGTGGCAGGTGCATTGGTTAACCCGAAGGGCATAACCAAGAACTCGAAGTGACCGCAGTGACACCGAAAGGCGGTTTTCTCAATATCCTGCTCCCTCATCTGTATCTGATGGTACCCTGATCTCAAATCAATCTTCGTAAAGAAGACTGCGCCATGCAACTCATCTATCAGCTCATCAATGCGCGGAATGGGATACCTGTTCTTGATGGTTCTTTTGTTGAGCTGCCTGTAATCGATGCACATCCGAAGTGATCCATCCTTCTTCTTCACCAAAACAACTGATGAAGCAAAAGGGGATTTGCTAGGTCTGATATGACCCATAGCCAACAACTCATTAATAGTCTTCTCTATCTCATCCTTGAGCCGTTTCGGATGTCGGTAGGGGGTGATCATCACGGGCTTGGCGCCCTCCTCCAACTCAATAATGTGCTCCGTACCCCTGTCTGGCGGTCTACCAGGTGGAATGTCACTAAACACCTTGGAGTGTTTAGTCCTCAGAATCTGTATGTCAGGGTGGTACTCCCCCTTCTGCGGCTCCTGCTGGGCTGGCATCAACATGCACTCAGCCGCCCAGTCAACCATATCATGACGAATGAGCCTCTCCATCCGTCTGAATGAAACCATCCTAAGATTACTGTCCCGAATTCCTTGATGACATGTGGCCTTCCGTCAACCTTGAATTTCATCTCCATATCCCGTAGGTTGAGCGTGAACTCACCCAAATCATGTAACCATGCCATCCCTAGTACCACATCTGTATCACCCATATTAACAACATAGAATTCAGTCTTGAATTCATAGTTGTTCAATCTCATCGGCAGATCAGTAATCTTTCTGTCGCACCTGAGAGTGTATCCGTCAGCTACCTTGACTCGGATACCCTCGAAAGCCTCTGTCTGGATACCACGTCTCCCCACTAAACGTGCATCAATAAAATTATGTGTCGCACCCGTATCCAACAAAGTAATCACCTTCTGACCTGCTAAGAGCCCACGGAGTCGAAATGAACCATCTCTCTGAAGACTAGTCAGATGGGCTTCCTGTAGCTTCCTTCCACCTTCATGTTCATTCTCATTTTCGGAATTCTCATCATCTGAAGGCTCGGAATCAGCTTGCTGGTCTGACAGATCAGATTGCTCTTCGCCCTCATAATACCACTCCATTTGGTTATTTTTGACTTTCGGCCGAAGTGGGCATATGTGCTTTTCATCATAGGGTGCCTTGCACCAGAAACACAACTTCTTCTTACGTAATTCGTTCAAAGTTTCTCTGTCAAACGGGGGTGCATTCTGTCTCTTAGGATCCTGTTGATCCTTCCTCCTGTCAAAGGGTCTATTTCTGTCATTGTTTCTATCGAAAGCCTGTTGGGTCTCATGTATGGAGTGGACCCTGAATTGAACTTGCTGCGAGGTGCGGCAAGTTCCATGCTGCGTGCCTTCCGCATGGCCTCCTGAAGTGTGGGAGGGTCAAAAGCCTTGACCCAACCTCTCATGGGTTCTGTCAAACCCTCAACAAAATAAAGATAGTCTCTCACGAAATGCAGTCACCATGGCGGCCTTCCTGCAAGCTTCGCCCAGTATGCTTCAGGACTACCCGGTGCATGCGAGCTGAGCCAACTCTGCATGAAATACAGCTTCTGGATCCTTCCTATCAAATCTCTCTCTATCAATGCGGCTCATTGAACTCCACGATAAGGTATTAACCGCATGATGGCCTACCGTGTACATGCCGTGGTGCCACCAATCATGCGCTACTCCGTCCAGATGTAAAGTGGCAAATTTAATTGCCTCATCCTCCTGCATAGGTCTAAGTGACAGATAGTTGTCCAATTTCTGGACCCATGACCTAGCTGATGTCTTCTCTGACCCATCAAAATATGGCGGTGTAATCTTGCTCACAGCATATTGTAAATCCCTATTCACCTGTGGCTGCTGCTGCTGATGCTGGGGGGGTCTACGATCAAATCTACCTCCTCCTCTGGGTTTATAGACATCTATAAACTCATGAAACGTGAGTGCCTGCCGGATCTCAGGCGCTAAAGACATGTGCTCGCCATGAAATCTCGTCAAGTCTGCCACCGACATGCCGTTCTGTGGCTGGAAGTCCTGATGATGCACCTGATGCTCTGCTCACGAATGCGAGGTGGAGCTTATCTCACGGAGTAAGTGGTGACACATTTTCAGCTCTGATGGTCGTGCTTGGTGCCTAGGGCGATGCGATGGCTGATCCAGCTGGAGTGGGTCATTTCGTCTGTCCAATGCGTATGAAATGAGAGGGGCATTGTGGTACCTTTGCCTAATAGTATATCATTGCGACATCCTTATCCCGTCATGTTGTCATGTCTCGAGTCTAAACTCCTCATCGATTAATGTCACCCTGCGCATGTGCCTTCCACGGATCCTGGAGTCTGCGAAGTCTCGCGATCGCCATTAGGGTTGCAACTGTTTTCCTTGCCGTCTGAGCTGGATGCAGCGAAAACCAAGCATCACGATCTTTGTCGACCCTCTCTGGAATCCGGAGGACTGTCGATCTTAGATCTTTGCACGTCCCTATACCTACGGTATCTTGAATAATAATGTGGTTCATAAAAGGCAACCCAGAAATGCACTGTATTCTGAATAATCACTGAAAAAGCACAGGATGGCAGGAGATCTGTGCTCTGATACCACTGTCAGAACCCTGGTGGTTCTCGATTTCAAACCCTAACTGGTGTTTTGAGATTTTTGCAAATTTTGTGTTTTTGTGTGTTTTGAGATTTTTTGACAAAAAAGAATAGCTGCGATTTTTCTAAGAAATTCATATAAAATCTAAATAAATTCCAAACTGGCAATTTATGCTCAAATAAGATAGGCGACTCAATATATTCAATAACATAGATGGCTTGAGATGAAAACGAAGTATTAATAGAAAAACACGGGTTTTGTAGGTGGCAGCTATGACAATAAATGAATGGTAGAAAAGGATGATCTATGACTCGATAGACAATGCACACCCTCAGTAAATCATGGCGCCCAATGTCCAGACACCAGAAACAGATGAAGGAAGGCGTTTCCTCAGGAACTTGACAAGTACGGCTTGAAGTACAGATGTACGGCCTGCTGGTACAGTACGGCCAGCCTGCAGCAATAAATGAAAGTACGATTTCTTGAAATTTGTGCCTGAACTCGGATGTGTGGAAATGAATGAAGTCGCCTCTGATGGAAGATGAATGATCTCTGCTGAATACTGATGAATCTCTGTCTGATTAAATGATTAAGCTCAATCTGTGACTTCTTGATGAAATCACCAAGTGCAATCTTCAGCTGGTATCTCACAGCCTCGGTATGCCTGATCTCTGAAGAGGTTACGTTCTCCAGAAACGATGTTCGCCAGAAACCCTAGGGTTTGCAAACTCCAACGCTCAGATGCTCAGAAGACAAAATTGAATAATAAACAAGATAGTTCGATTTTGCCTGTGAAGAGTAATATATTCTCTCTTGAAAAGTTCGACCTAATCCTTCATTAAAATAATCATTTAAATAAATGATTTAATTTTCACTTTTGAACTTAGGAAAAATGATTAAATAATTGGCGTCCACTTTTAATGAGCATTAAATACTCATTAAGTCACATTATAATAATATATTATAAAGTATAATTAAATACTTTATAATTGAGCCAATTAATTAAATACTTCAATATTTCAATAAAGTGACTTTATAATAAAGTCAAATTATTAAATATTTAATAATCCATGAATTACTCCTTATTTCTCCGTCAAATCAACCATCTGCTGAACTGGGTCGAATCTGAGCTGATAAAGTGCACGAGGTGCCCTGCCCGAAATAGCAGCTTCCGCCTGACCTAACTTTCTAAAAATAGAAAGTTCTCTGAAAAGACTCTCTGGAAGATTCTGCGAAGGCCCAAACCTGACACACTACAAACTGGAGCTAACCAACACTGAGCAACTGCCAAAAAGGATCCTCTGAACACTCCTGTCAGCCTACGAGGATCAAATGATAGGCTAACCTCGTCACCAGCTGTGCTGACTAGGATGGGGACATGACATGTTCCTTTCAATGTGTGATGTCTTTGCTCCTTTTGCCGGATTCTCCGTCTTGTTCTCTTTTGAACTTAGACATACTTGTTCAGGTCTAGCTATCTTCTGGCCTGGCATCTCTATGCCTTCTTTTACTTCATACATACCTCGAGTTCCTTTAGAACCCTGATGTCCTTCTTGAGTAGATTGGAATTGTTCATTTTGGCGACGTTCACATTGTTTGTGGAATTGGCAGCCTTGTTGACTGAATCTTGCGTTGTGTCCTTCAAGCTGTCAAGGAACGTATTCCTTATCTCTAGGACCTTCATTAATTCGAACAATGACACACTCACCTTGATTTTCTTCACTTCTTGCGTAACATATTGACTTAATCTTCTCAGTTCATCCTTAGGAGGGGTAGGGTTACTAGCATTACTACTAGCAGTATCTCCCTGCCTGTATTGTGGCGCGTCTCTCGGAAGAGGTGGGTTATTGTTTGCATTTGGATGTGGTGGCGTTTGGAAATTATTTGGGGGAACTGATGATGTCAAAGGCTCCTGATTTTTCCGATAGTAAACCTTTGGCGGATTGTTGCCTGTCTGTTGGAATGCTTGAATTTCTTTTACACCTTCGACCAGTACACTGTTATTCAATGGCGGGAAATAATAATTGGTCGTGTCTTCTATAGGTCCTTCAGCAACTGTGTATGAGTAGATGGTGGGTGGTGCCTCCACAGGTCCACTAGCTGATGCTGGTGGAAACCTTTGACCATGGTGATATTGTGGGTATTCTTGAGGTAGATACTGAGTGCTTTCAATTACAAGGGCCTGATCATATCTAGGCGCAGGAACTATTTCGTATCCGGTTACCGGAGGATTCTCTGAATTTCTCTTTTCACTTTTAAAAATGTCTGCCGCTACTTGAAACTCGTGACAATGTAACTCGGAATGCTGATCTGTGTTGTGTAATCTGCACCACCCTGATAACGCTGCTCCAGCCAGGGATACCTTATCAGCAGGACGATTGTCAGCAGGCGGATTGTCTAAAGGTGATGGCACATTTCCATTATTAGGTCCAGTGTTCCAAGTCTTTCTTTGAAAGCCTTAGTTATTGTTCCGAAAGCCTTGATTATTTCCTTGAAAATTTTGGTTGTCTCTCTGATAATTATGAGTGTCTCTTTGATATCCTGAATGGCCCTGACCTTGGTAATTTCCTTGGGGTGGCTGATAGTTCTTTTGAAAATTTTGCATTTGGCTAGTCTGTCCTTTTAGATAGGTGACTTCAGTTGACAGCCTTTTAACTTGTTCGATCAACTCTCTCATTTCATCCTTTTCTTCCTGGGTTTGCGTGGAAGTTGTCACATTCTGGAGATATATTGGCTGTGTAGGTGGCATTTGAGACACGGGCATCCCTGGGTGGAGTACCATTTGATTACTTGGGACTGGATTCATCATAGGTGTTTGGTGGGCCAATGCTCGGTTAATATCCTGAATTTGATTTTGAGAGGCTACATTTCCTAAATAGTGGAGTAGACCTGGGGCCAAACCTATTCCGAGACCAGTACTGGCCGTGATTGCTGCAGCATATGCTCCTTTCAAATCTACTGGGAGCGGATTTGTCGACTTTACGAACATGGCAATAAGACGATCTAAGGCTTCATAATAAATTGGCAATGCTGCTGCATTGTCCAACAAATAAGGATCTCTTAGCTGGGTATAAGCCTTGTGGAATCTATTATTGAATGTGCTAATCGGCTCATGTTCCTGCCTTTTGATTTCCACGAATTGCCTATACAAATCAGATGGAGCAATGGGTGGCCTGAACTTTTCTAGAAAAGCGGTCTTCATTTGTTGCCATGTGCGAATGGAATTAGCTGGCAAATGGATATACCAATAAGATGCTTCCTCGTCAAATGTGTAAGGAAACAACTTGCAGGCAACATCTTCTTCTTGAATGTCTCGGTTTTGAAGGTCTTCAAACAGCTTAACATGCTCATCTGCAGTGTGATTCAGGTCACCACTATGGAACTTGGAATAGAAATGTTCTGGATTCTTTGGTAGATCATGGTAAACAACAAATGTCATAGGTGACGCATCGGCTGGACGCCACACCATTGGAGTGTTTAGTTGATTCGGTTGAATTGGTTGAATTGGTTGAGTTGGCTGTGCAGCCACCGTCACTTGTTGACGATCTAGTTGGTTGGTACCTGGTGAATTTTGGAAAAGATGTAAAAACCCTAGTTTCCCCTATTCTCCGAATCTGACTGTTTCCTGTGTCTTTTCTGATGTTTTGGTTTTTTTGAGGTTTTTGTGCAAAAATGAATGATTGCGATTTTTGCAAGGAAATGGTAATAAATACAAATAAAATGAATCCACTCTTAATAACGATAGAATCTAATAGAAATAAGGATGCCAGTCTTTATTTGATCTTCTCTAAGGATTACAAAAATACCCAGTTGCATGCAAGCAAGAAACAATGAAATAATATAGAGAACCTGACAAAGCTGGCTGCAATAAATGACTGCTGTAGCTGGTACGACTGAGTTAATAAATGACTTCCTCCTTCTGTCTGGTGTTCTGAATAAGACCTCCAAGCCTAGGCGCCTCCAGAAATGATAAGAGATGACCTTCAGGTTAGGCGTTTTCTCCAGTACAAAGGACGGCTCCCTCTTTGATGGTACGGCCAGAAATCAGAATGGTATGGCCTGGTACAGGTACGGCTCAGGCAGAAGCAGCAATTAATAAATATATGCCTCTCTCACAATCCTCCAGATCTCCAGGATATGGACGCCTCAATAGATGAATGCCTTCTAAATGAATAAACTCTCTGTAACTCCGTAATATGATAACCTCTGAGATTTGAATCACCAATCAACTTGCAGATGTACGGCCAAGTACAGTTTGTACGGCTGGTAAACAACAATCAGCAATAAACTAAAATGTACGGCCTCTCTCTGATATGCTCTGGATGCAAAGAATATGTGCGCCTAGTCTACAAGATGCCTTCTGGACAAAGTACCCTCTGTAAACCCTGGATAATTATTTCCTGTGAAGCTCAATGATTTCCTCTGGATGAAGAAATCTCACAACTGGCAGTAAATCGGGTGATATCTCACACCCTCTGAACTGATTCAACGGGGATGGCTCGTTCCCCAATGAATTTCGAGACTCAAACCCTAAGGTTCTGTGCTCAGACGAAGACTGATCAATTTTCAATTCAACAATGACATAATGGCTCAAAACCCAAGGCAAATCCTCTAATATGCTGAAAAGTGCGATTTCCTTAAAGATAGGGTTTATTAAAATATTCACTTTTTAAATCTTTTAATTTTCTCCATAGTTCTCAGTGAAATATTTTATAATAATTTTAATTGCCAAACTGGCCCCCTTTCCTGATGATGGCGCACCCCTCAAGAAGAATCACTTAAGTTATAATTAAAAATTATAACTTTATATTATAAACATTAAATAATTAATATTTAATTAATACAATTAAATATTAATATTTCTCTCGTTCCTCATCCGATTACTGTTCCGTCTGAAGCTGACGAACACTTAAGTGATTCTGAACGCTGCCAAAGTCATACTGCTAAAAATAGCAGGGGTCCCACGCGGCCTGCCAGGAACTGCTAAAAATAGCAACTCTGCAAGAAGTCTCCGATCGAGCCCAAACGAAAGCCAATTGATCAAAACTGCCAATCTGACGCTGAGCCAAGCTCCCAAACGACCCTCTAACCACTCTATCAGCCTACGAGGGTCTCCTGATAGGCCAATCTTACGAACTCTGATGCTAGTCAAAAAATGGGGACATGACAAAAGACCAAAAGAATCGTCTTCGCTCGGCACTTGTGTACTTGATGATGCTTCCTGCAATGCCTTTCTCTGCCTATTTCTGTGGGGAGATAGCTCAGCAAATTCCTTGAAAGAAATGGGAGTGGATCTGGTAACTCTCCGAAACTTCTCTGCTGAAAAAGAACCAATTCGATCCAGTGTATTCTACTTTAAGCATGTCTAAGCGGTGCAGGATCTGCTGGTGCCGGAGCTGCTTCTTGAGCTTGTTGATTCACTTGTCGGTCTTGGTCTCGTTCAAGGGCTTCAAATCTTTCAACAAGGAGGTCTCTTTGAACGTTGAATTCAATTCGTCGTGCTCTTTCTTCTTCTTCTTCAAGGATAAATCGCATGCGAAACCAATCAGGAGCACTTCTTCTCACTTGCCACGCAAGGCTGAACAATTCAGTGATAATGTCCTCTTCTTCGTCGTGAAAACCCAAATTCGGCTGCAATACTGGCTGGGGATCCTGGTTTGGATTAGGAACGTTGGCTGCGAGTCCCATTCTTCATTCTATTATGCAAACTCGAATTGGAAGATCAACTTGCGGCAAATGATATTTCTATCTCGTCAAACTTTTCTTTTAGGCGATCTATCTTCTGCCTTATCAGATCTTTCTTGATTGCTTCTTCGAACCTCTTTCCTTTTTCTTCCACCCTAGGAAGGACGCGACTTGTTTGTCTGAACTCAACTCGATTTGCCTGCGACTTCCAAGCTAGTGTGTACAACTGATCAATAATATCGGTTGGTGGTTGATCTGGTTGCTCGACAGGTACATCAAAAGGAAACTCGTGTGGTAACCTCTATATAGTGAACTTTTCCTTTCCGAAGGCACTTGTGTCTAGGCTTCCACGGTTCCTTGTAGGAGAAACATAATTTCTTCCTGCGTAGCTCATTGCTTGAGTCAAAATCCAATCTAGGTGGATTGTTCTTAGGCTGATGGAAGGTTTTCTTAAATGGTTTGCTACTCTTGAAACTTTTCTTTTGAGTTTGCTGATTAGAATCTGTAGTTTCAAGATCAAGTGCCATCTAAATGGCATCCTGGAGAGTATTAGGCTTGAAAGCCTTCACCAAACCTCTCAAATTATAATGCAAACCTTCGGTAAACAACATTACTACCCTCTTTTCCAATATGTCTGGTACTGTAACAGCCGCCTTCTAAAATTTGTTGATATAACTATCAACATCCCCATGCTGTCTAATCATGGCTAATTTCCTGAAGTACATCTCAACATCTTTCCTATTAAATCTAGCAATTAATTTGTTGCTAAACTCATCATAGGATTGAATTAATGCATGGTTTTGTGTCACCAAACCATGGTGCCACCAATCATAAGTTGGAAATTCTAGGTGTAGAGTTGTGTTGGCGTTTAAATTCGCACCTCTGGAATGCGTATTTGAAATGGACAGCTATGCACAGTAAAACTGCTCTTCAAATTAGGAGGGGAAGCTCCCTCTTGCTGATGGTGTTGAAAGAAAGTAAACTAAGAACAAAGTTGCCTATCTTTTTGATCAGCTAGAGCACAAGGTTTATTAAACACAAACGCCGCTGCTGAGATTTTCTATTTTAAGAACTTCAACTACGACTAACTTAAGCTAAAGACGTTTCTAACTTCTCAAATAATACGCAAAGCAAGAGGAACTAGAAATGAACAAGGTTGATTCTCTGACAAAGTGCTTCAATAAACCCTTTTCCAACAAACATCTACACACTTCAATGTAAGCTGAAATCAAGATCATAAAAGCGTAACACAAATAACGGAAATCTGAGATTTTATACCAAGGGAAAAGAGGCTCATGATTTTATTTCTCAAACTTTTGGAACAAAAGATACTTCTAACATGCCTGGAACAAGAGTTTGCAGCTAAAGAGGTTTGCAATCTTGTTCTTACACAATAGGAACAACAATTACAATAACTCCTTGTTGGCTAAAAGAGACTCAACAATTTGCTATCATAAAACAATTGAACAACACTTGAATAACAAATAGAAGGCACAATAGGCTCAGTGTTTTGTTATCACTAGCATGGTTCAAGAAAACTAATGAGCAAAGACTCTTATTTATAGACAAGCAGAGGAGTAGGGAACCCTAAAATCTCCTTGCTTTCACAATCTAGGGCTTGCTTAGTAAACAAGCTTTATTTCTAAATCTAGAAAGAAGATAACATCTAACACCTAAGAAAGCAAAAAAAGCGGGAAACGCCAACTATTACATTTTATCTTCTTTCTCTTCTCAAAGAATGGATAAGAATTATTCCAAGAATAGAAAGAAAGCGGGAAGAAGGCTTCTAGAAGAAAGCTGCTTTAAAGCTCGATTACATCCGCTAGAAAATTAGAAATTGTGTCCCGGTTCGGTGCATCTATGCCATCAATAGAAAAACACCGCTTTTCTAGAATATCTTCAGTATCTGCAACTGATCTTAGGAAATCTTCGACCTCATTGGCCGCCTTTTCAAACTTTGTTGACATCATCGAAATATGACTCATTCTCCCGCCAACTGGATTGCCGCTATCATAGCTGTGAACAACACTCTGAAATTGAGTTTGCACTTCATCAAGCCCGATGTAGGAACCATCTTCAAGATTGTACCAAGAAGGAATCTCTGTGACAAACTCGCTGATGAAAATAAGAGCTTCGATCACCTTTTGTTTGTAGGCAATAAACTCCTCAGATATCCTCTCGTAAGTTTTAACTTTGAAGACATGACGCTCTGTCCAAGCAAGGATCTGCCTCTTGTGTTCTTTAGAAACTGCTGAACCATAGGCTGTATCTAAATCAACAATGATGATTTCATGCCTTGGTTTTACTTCAGCCACTGTTTGTTCAAACCCTTGGATACCTTGACGGAGCTCGTGAGCATTTTCTCTCAACTGAAACATCCGTGCCAAGATCTCGTTTCCTCTGTCAATGAAACTCTTGATCCACTCTTGGGTTTCTGTCCCACAAATGACCAGCTGTCTTAACTGATGATGATCAACTGGTGTCTCTAAAACCTGGGGCAGTAGCTAGGTAGCCTGTGAAGAACTGTCATGTCCCCGATTTTGTCCTGTTTAAGA
The DNA here is from genome assembly GCA_007258455.2 of Sequoia sempervirens. Classification (NCBI taxonomy): domain Eukaryota; kingdom Viridiplantae; phylum Streptophyta; class Pinopsida; order Cupressales; family Cupressaceae; genus Sequoia; species Sequoia sempervirens. The sequence continues at coordinate 464 of VDFB02314964.1, read as the reverse complement.
AACATAATTAAAATAATTAATCTTGTGATATCGCATAATTGTAATTGTCCAAGACAATATTACGATTATAAAATCATCATAAATGTTATTATAATATAATAATCATTAAAGTATACAAAATGAATATAAAATAAAATAATATTATAATTATTGAACAATCATGATTATTATAGAATACAAATAATACTAATAATGAATATATAAAATATATACATGTATATAAATCTTATAGTTAATATTTTGAATGTATATATTAAATATTACATATTACATTAATATATATATAGATATAATAATAATAATAATAATAATAATACATTATTACCAAATATAACACCATAGCTAGTAGATTAAACTAATGCTTTAAATATTATCCTTCATTGATTAAAATAAGAATATGTAATTGAAAAGTCGTGATTCCTTAAAGTGATCCCTCAACGCATGTAAGAAAAGCATTAACCAAT
>VDFB02314962.1:0-10942 GCA_007258455.2 Sequoia sempervirens | reverse complement strand
GGCGCCCAACTTCACCAGAGTTAGAATTTTACTTTGTTTTTCACCTTGCTTCTAATTTTTGATATTTCACTTGTGCTTTTCCCTTTGTTCTGCCTCTAATATCTGATGGTTGCCAACTCTGATTGACGTGTCGATGGTCTCATTGGAAAGCTTGATCAACTCTGAGGAAGTCATGTTGGAGGTGTCATCTGCAAATTCATCCATTTAGGCCCTTAAAAACTTGGGCGTCTTTCTCCTTCTGTGGCACCCAACTCCTCCAGACTTGGCCATTTTTTGCTTGATTTTCATTCTTCAGAGTTAAACCTTCATTTTATATCTTCAGCTTGATCTAGATTTGTTGGTGATTGACAAGTCTAATGATTTGAGGAAGACAGCCATTGCGAAGCTGGCTGAATCCTCAAGAGATTGAGCTCATTTGCAAACCCTAATTGTTGAGTTTGACCTCTCAAAAGGTTGGGCCCCCCTGGGCACCTGGGGTGCCCAAAGTTCCCAGACTTAAAAATTTCTCTTAAGTTTTCATGGTTTGCTTTTTGTCTTCTGGTTAAAACCTCCCCATTTGATCTTGAATTCCAGGTGACTAGTTGATCTGATGATTGCACTGCCGGACTCACTGCGGAGCTGGGAAGAATTTGAACAACTTTGCCTGGAAGCACGAACCTCGATTCCACCATCTGATGCCCTGAAAAGTTGGGCGCCTATCTCCTCCTTAGGCGCCCACGGCTAGCAAAATTAGTCAATTTTTTGCAGTTTTCAACTTCCTCCTTCGTTCTTCATGCACATTCACCATCTCACCTTATGTTCAGTGCTTGAATGTTGAATCTGACACCTAGCAGTTGGCTGACCTCCATTAATGGCCTTGGAGCTCCCGAAATGCTTCTAAAAAAGCAGAATAGACGCACTAGGGAAAAACTGATCTTTCTGTGATTCTAACTGCACCAGCCTAATGAGGAAGTATTTTGAGCCAATCAAAATTAGTTTGAACCCTAACAGACAAACTTTCTATTTTTAGAAATTTTCTATTTTATAATATTTTGCCAGCATTCATTTCGAAAGAAACCCAGAAAAAGTTACTATTTTTTAGAAAGTTTCTAAAAATAACAATTTTCCTAAAAAGTAGGGATGAAAAACTGAGATCTGGGTTTTGTAGACTTGGTCACTCTGAGCAGACCCAGATCGTTGGAATTTGAAAATTTCAAGTTTTTACCCCTCATGCAAGACATGCAAACCCTAATTTTGACCTTTTTTGACAAATTTGACAAGACTTTTACTCATTTCTTCAAAATGCCTAAATGTAGCAAAAATTTTAATTTGGGGTACAACAATTTCCTTGAGGTATATTTGCTATTTCAATGATGAGTGGTTATTTCTTTGAGGTTGTGTTACATGTATATCAGTTTTCTTTCATAGCAATATTTGTAACAAAAGATGCATATCTTGAATTTGGGAGTTTTGAATGAGCTTACATTGTAACACTAAGTGGTAGTACCACCAGTGAACTTGATATTTTGTTGTTACTCACCCCACTGCATAAGTGGCTTATGTTACTCACCCCACTACATAAATGGCTCTTATTACTCACCACTGAAAAGTGGAAGAGTTGCTTATTTTATTTGTATTCACCCACCACTAGAAAGTGGAAGAGTTGGCTTTACATTTCCTTTATTGTATAACTTTCCCACTAAAAAAGTGGGCTAAGCTAACCCCCACTGGATAAGTGGATATTACTTCCAGCTGCTTATTTCAAGTATAATTGTAATCCTAAACACCTTATGCTCTCACCTCACCCACACTGGGAACTTGGAGATTAGAAAGTGGAAAGGAAGTTGTTTGGCATTTCATTTTGTTTTGAGCTAACAAGTTTCAAAAAAAAATTAACGGTGATTATTACAAATGTATTCTTGATATTGTTTTGTGTGTTTTGTTTGTTATTGGTGACTTAGAAGTCACTTTCTAGGGTTAGTTAGGGTTCTTTTGTCCAACATTTTCCCCTTTTCATTACAAAAAATACTTTTTTTTGTCAGATGGGTTGTCTTTGGGTTTGCCCAAGGTCCTTGCATGGGCCTAAGGTTTTAACCCAAATTCATCTGAACATGCCCAAGCCAAATCCAACAAGAACATGGCAGGACCCTAGCTAAACTTTGGGCAAGGATTTATATCCAGTCTGGATAGGTCTGTATTCCACTTTCTGAATCCAGTAACAGAGTAAGTTAGAAAGTTTATAAAGATAAATTTCTTTTACATCAACTAAAGAAGAGCACAATAAACAATGGAAAATCAGATGGAGCATCTTTTCCAAATTGCATTGACCCATTCCAAATTTTAAGGTAAAACTAGAAGTATGAAACAACGGACATGCTTCACCTACTTAAGAAAGTATAAAACACGTCCTCTTTCGTAATGTCACTGTAACTTATTGGCAGCAAAGCAGCTTACCTCATTTAATAGGGAATTTGATTCACATTGACTGATAGAGCATAGCAAATTTGTATCATTTGATTCCAAGCTGGAATGCACCAAAAACAATCAAATCAGATGTTTATATCATTCCTCAACTCAGTTTACAAACTCTAAAGCAAAGTTCCAAACAAATATTTCAACCACTACCATAAAAACTAGAAAGAAAACTAAAACAAAGAAACTGGAAACAAAAACCATGAATGTTGGATCAACGTATGCCATTTCTTATGGATTGAAAATGATACCTGTCATTACAAACTTGGGAAACAAAAATTTCCATTTCATTCTAGAAAAGTTCAAGTAACCAATAGACTCAAAGATTACTCTCAACAACTACTTTTTTTTGTCAAACTAAGAAATATAAAGGTCACCAAACTAGCAATCTATAAAACATCAATTACCATAGCACAATCATTAACATAAGTAAATTCTAAATATTAAACGCAAACAAGTTAGAACCACAGGCTTATTCTTGCATTATTAAGGCTGCAAGTCATCCTCTCATATCCAACGGAAAAAAGAACACAAAAACTTACTTTTCATTCTACAAAAGCTCAACTAACCAATAGACTGAAAGATTACACTCAACAACGATCTTTTTTGTCAAACTGAGAGAAATATAAGAGTCACCAAACTAGCAATTTACGAAACATCACTTACCATAATGCAATCATTAACAGGAGTAAATTCTAAATATGACATGTGGTCAAGTTAGAGACACCAGCATATACTTGAATTGTTAGGGCTGCCAATCATCCTCTCGTCTCAAACAAAAATAGCACAATATTACAAATAAACAAACTATGTTAATGTCCTAAAACAACCAAAATTAATATTTATCAAATGACATTACAAGTCAATATAATCCAAAGGAGCACATATGACATCTAAAAAACCCATGGGATAGTAAAATTTTGTACCTGCATTATTGAGGTTACCAATTACAATCCCATGTCAAACAAATACGGTCATAAAATTAGAAACAAGGAAACATATTAATATCCTTTATAAAGCAATGGTAAACACAAGCAGAGATTTCAAGTACATAAAAGTTTGAGGACATTGGAAACTATCAACATAGTGTGGCTTAAAGCTAAAAATTGAACACAAATTAAAGCAAATAAATTCCAATCTCACTCTGATACATTTGTCAATCAGCTAATTGGCTTACTTCTCATCTCCAATTAACAACATAACTGATTGGGAGTTAAACTTTTACCTCTTGGACATCTCACTTACATGAATCCTGCATCCAAGAGGCCTATATATTTGTACATTTCTCTTTGTAATTATGCTCTATTATATTGAATATTAAACATCTATCATCCAATTCTAGTTTTGTTATTAGCTCATAGACATTTGATCCTACAAAGAATTATTGTTTATGACACAATTCTATTAAAATTTATACAACTCCAATAAGCTTTTTCAATTTTCTAATAAATTTGACCTTTCCTGGTCGCTTGTTTAAACTTCCAAAGAGTACACAAATCACTAACAAATGGAGTGACCATCCAACTCTCACCAAAAACCTTCATTTACTACTTTTAGTAAGTTTCCAATTTCTTATATAAAATGTTATATAATGGTTGCATTTGAAGCATGTAATAAAAGTAGAAGACGTACAGCTCTCCTATAGATTTTGTCCATTTTCTATAAGTGCTCTCAATTGAAATGAAATTCACCGTTTGGCTATTCAATGATTGTCAACCTTGTTTTCTTGGAGCTTTGTTCAATTGCTATGTATAATACATTAAGTTTCTCACCTAGTATAGTGTCTTGTCAATTACCATATTAATTCAGATCAAGCACATTAAATTGTTTTTTCTTTTTTTAATAATCATTAAGGCCTTTCCTAGGCCACCAAAGAAAAAATTCTGACTATTTAATGCAATATACTACACTGATATTTGTTTTTAATTTGAGGTCAACGATCACTATAAAGTTTTTGTCTTGCTTGACCAACTAGAGCATTAAACCATGATGCCATTATGTTTTGCTCTTGTAGTAGTTCCTACTTGATCTCGCTACTTGAAACAAAAAGCAAGGTTAAATAATGCACTTCTAATACAGAATCTATGAGGTGATAAGCTAACATAAACATGAATAACAAATAGTGGCAAAGCATGCAAAACATAAATTGATCAAGATACTACTATTTTAGAAGCAAGATATTAGTGGCTGATAGGGCACCTGTAATTGTAGTTCTTTACAACAAAGTAAACTGGAGGTCCAACTCGAAGGTACTCGGATATATTACTAAAATAACCCTACAAAAACATGATTTATGTCAGAAACAATGTGTTGTTGCACTACAAAGCTACATCAAGCAATTAAATAATTCACTATCAAACTGTCAATCATGGAACCTTAACAGGAAGATATTGAAGGCAGCTATATATACCAATAATCCAAAGTCAAACATCATATATAAGACAGTGAACCATGATGTGTAACACACTACCTGAAGATAAGAGTCTCGTGGAAGGACCACCTGTTGCTCCAAGCCTGGTTGAAGTCTAGTACTTAAAGCCTTCAAAACCCACCCGAAATTTTTCTATTAGTAACTGAAGTTTTCACACTCCATTAATGAAAAGAAATGAAAGCTTTTAGAACAATGTGATATTTAATAATGTAAAAAGGTTTGAAGTTAATAACGTGAAAAGTTGGGCTCACAGACATTTACAGACCCCTTCATATCTACAATCTCAAAACTCTTAGGAATAATGAAGATTTGAACTAAATTACTTATAGCTTAATCACAATACATCAAAACAATTAATGTTAGATTTTAGTTAACATACAAGAAATTAGCATTTAAAACATGTTAACCACCTCATTCACCATTCATCTTCCATTAAATATTTCTTGTACACTACCAAATACAAAGGATGACCATATTTCATTCCTCTTTGTGAATCAAAAGCACTATGAAAAACTTCTCAAGTCAACCAAAATAATGGCAAACTTGATCCATGCTCAAATAATGTTCAAGGTGTTGCTACCTCACTCCTCATTGCTCACTAATGCTGATTTTTCCAGCAGCACCTTGAAAACCTGCTCAAAATAATTTTTTGGCTCTGTTACACCCCGTTTCTAAGTTACCAGATTACTTTTACCTTTATGAGTAAAGGTGTTTTTAATGCAAAATTATGACATTAATATGTTCAATGGATGGATGAAATGTATGAATATGCATTATGATGAATTATTTTGTAAATGCTTTAATGATGATTATGATATAAGATGAATATGATTTATATGTATCAGCTGACTACGTACTTGTTGCACTAAGTTGGATGCAGGAAAGGTTCGAACCCTCCAAAGGGAGAGGGAGAGTATCACCCAAGAGAGGAAGTTGGTATGGAAACCATTGGTATGTCTATCTGAGTAGACGCACACACGCACTATACAGGATAGGGGAACCTAACTGAGTCAGTTTGAGTTTTGTGTTGGTAAGTTCTAAACCTAAGTTCAAAGTTTTTTAGTCCTAGGTAAAACTATGTTTTGGTCGTCTTTGAACCACCTTGATCATTTAGTCAAATCGAACTAAAAGGGAAAACATCTCGTAAATGTTATACATTGCATGGATATGTATTTGAATATATATATATGTATGTATGAATATGAATGTAAATATGGTGAATGTATATAATATGTATATAGGGGAATATATATACGTACGTACTAACGATAATTAATTAAGGCGTATATAATAAAATATATATATCCTCGAATATATATATATATATATATATATATATATATAAATTTAAAGTGATTGTCATCAACTCAAGGGTTGGGAGAGGTTTACAAACGAAGCTCCACTTTAGTAGCTGGGATGCCATTATTCGCAAAAAATGAAATGGTCTCTCAATCCCAGACTTCATTGGTAATGGTGGTACGGACATAATCAGCGAAAGGAAAAACATTAAATGGCATCCTCCAGAATCAGGCTGGTACAAACTCAACTTCGATGGGGCTTCAAGGGGCAACCCCGGAATTTTTGGGGCTGGTTGCATCATTCGGGATTGCGAAGGGATCACAATAGGTAGATTGGCTTCCCCTCTTCCCACAGGCACTAGTAATGCGACAAAATTGCAGGCGGCTGTGTTGGGCATTAAATTTTGTTTGGAACTGAAACTCCCCAACATTGTGATTGAAGGTGATTCCCCATTGATCACAAACGCCCTACGCTCAGAACAAATGGCAAACTGGAAACTTGGGGCTACATTAGAAAATGTTGTTACCCTCCTAAAAAGCTTTAGCATTTATATGGTGAATCATACGTTGCGTGAGGGTAATTCAGAAGCAGATGAGTTAGCCAATAGAGGGGCAAACGGGCAATACATTAAAGAAACAAATCATCTAAACACATATTTGTGTTTTATAGTCTGGTTGAATTGAGTCAAGATGGCAATAAAAGAAATACTTAGTCTTATCTGGACTCACATTTACACTCGTTTGTCATTCTAGTGGGTTTTGAAAAGATAAAGTTTGGTGCTATTAAACCTTGCTTCGTTTAGTTTTTTTACACTCACGTGGCCTGTGCCTTAGTGGGCCAGCGGGCTTTGATTTATGCAAGACTCATTTACTCTCTTGTACGGTGGGCACATTTGGCTCTTTAAAGCACAACCTACTCGGCTCTCAATTGCATTTTCTAGTGGCAAGCAAAAATGATAATCGCAGACATGCCCATTGTGCTATCAGCCTTGTGTAGCCAAAATGCGTTCAGGAGCAGATTTTCAGATAAAAGATTAAAAGGTCTGTTAAAAATACACGAGCCTAATGTTTTGGAGGCTATGAAGCTGGTGTTAGGAGAGAAATATTTGGCCTCTACCTAGTGTTATCATGCAAACTCAGACATTGCTTTGAGGTTTGTTGTTGGTCTACTTGACATACATTTATCTAAGGGAATGGTACAAGATATGGCAACCAGGGTCTTCAACACTAACCTGTTGGTTGGCTTGGAGTACGTGGTCGGCTTGGCTCAACTCGGTGTGGGTATTCCTCGCCCCAACGAGCTACATCATCTATATATTCCGGGTCAAAACCCTGAACGTCTCCCCTTCATTATGGATCTAAGCGGTGCAGAGTTGTGGCATCATCATGGTCGGGCAGTCGCGAGGACAAATTTTTTTAAGCATGTACTAGGGTACGAGCCTCCAAGCAACTTTGAATGGATCTAGGATTTCACAAATTTTTTGTGTCAAGAATTTTTGCCTCCTCCCTGACAGAGACACTCACAATGCAAGCTTGCTTTTTGGCAATCTTTTGGTTCCCCCGACCCTATCTTGCAAGCGCATATGTCTCCTTTTTGCACTCATCTAGGTAAGAATCGATGTTGGGTAGATGCGCCTTTAGTTAAAATGCAGTTAGTTTTGGGTTTTGGCGAAGGACATATTGATCTTCATATGTATTTTGTATATGTTGCCCTAAGGAAAACTGGTTTCTAGGGTTTAAGTCTGTAGTAGCAAGTGCACAAACGAAATTTTGTAAGGCTCAAGAAGCCACTATTTAGTAGTCGGGGGTTAAGGAATATCTTTTGTTATCTGCACAGCATGTACTCTCTTTTACCATATCAATAAAAATATATCTTACATACCAAAAAAAAACATATATATATTAATGTATATTCGACGAGTATAGCTTGTCATGTGTGTGTGTGTGTGTGTGTATATATAAGAAATGTTATACGCGTATTATAATGCAATGGAAGTAAATATGATATAACATATTATAAGTATTTTATTGCTGTTATAAAGTATGCAAAGGCAGCCACCATATGGCTAAGTAACCACGCTTTTGAAAGAGTCAAAATGCCATGCCAAAAGGCAAGGTGGTGTGGATATTTCATTGTTGTTTGGAAGCATTTAAAAGTAGCTGTTATGAAAACATGAGCCGCCAACATAGGCACCCAGATTGCAAGTTTAAAAGGAATGTAAAAGGCCAAGATGAAGTAGTATACAAACAGGAGTTTATAAAGCCCACGTGCAGCCCAAAAGAGAGCTTTGACTTGGTAAAATATCATGAAATATGCTTGTTTAAGCCACGACTTGGGCAGAAGTACAAACTGATTGTGATTTGGACTCCGTTCATGCTATGTTATTGGAGCTTTTTGCTGAAATAATGAACAGCAAATCACAGATTGAAATAATCAACTGGGTCATGGCATTTGATAGAGGCATTTGAGTGATTTCAAGAGATAATTCTGCAACTGTTTTGACTAGCAAAGCCCACAGCTGCCAAAGAGAGAAGAGGTGGCATAAAACTTAGCTTTCCCTTAGCTCAAAACTACTTTACATTTCTGTATAAATAGAAGGCAGTAGCTTAGTGTTTGGTTGTTTGTTCTTGAGTGCATTCGTATTGATCATTCTGTATTCATTTTGTAAGTTTGAGAGCAGCTTATGGTGAGTTTCAGTGCAGCATATTTGTGAGCTTTCAGAGCATAGAATATTGTTTTTGAGTGAGGATAGTTTGAGTTGAGCAGTAAAGATATCATCTGAGTAACAACAACAAGAAGAGCTGAGATTAGAGGAGGCGGCAAGTTGAGCCATTTGCATTGAGCAAGGAGTCTCAAGATATTTATTAGGAGCTAATTTATACCAGGCTTGCTTAAGATAGCTATCTCTATATCTCTTATTAATTCGGAAACTAAGTATTATTATTGTCAGAAAATGTTTGAGCTATTATTGGTGTGCATACTATTGCTATTGGAAAATATGTGTGTGCAAGTTCAAATCAGCTAGATTGTTTATACAGTTAGCTAGACTAATTATAAGCTGGAAGGGATTTGATATTTTATTATCATGATTATATTGCCTGATTATTATAGCAAAGAGAAGCTAGAATACGGTATTATGATAATATCCAAAATACAGTTTGCTATTTGTATTGCTTGAATAAGTTATGTTGTTTGGCAATGAAAAGGATGAAATCCTAATAGAAGTATTATGCCAGTACTATTTAGAGGATGAATGATAATTTGATAGAATATGGTTTGCTTTCTAACTCTTCAATATTTTATTTTTTAGTTTCTTGAAGTTAGATTGGGGTGCAAATACCCCAAATCTTCAAAGACTAGCCCTCTGCATTTTGGGCCAACCTTGTAGTGTATCCAGTTGTGAGTGCAATTGAAGTTTGTTTGAGGCCATCCACACAAGGTAGAGGAACAAATTAACTTTAAAACACCTCAATGAAATTGTTTATGTGCAATACAACCTTTGGCTTCACACAAGGTTAGAGGTCAAATCAAAGGAGCTCATTGATTTGCATGACATTGATCCTTATAGCGATTGGAATAAGTAGGATGAGTAACCACGATTGTTTACTGAAGATAAGTTCATTTATTTTGAGATGCAGGCAATGGAGGATGTGGGTGCAGTAGGAGCTATAGGAATGTGAAATGAACCCAACTAGTTCCAAATCTACCAACTGCTAAACTGTGAAGTTCTGGTGCGTTTTCTTGTGTTTTTATGAATTTTTAAGCAATTTTTGGGAAGTGTGCCAAACAAAAAATGGTGATAAAATGGAATCTAAAGCTACAACTGAGAAACTGCCATTGTATTAAGTCTTAAACAACTACAGCAAAGAGATTACAAACAACAAACATACTCGAGGGTCCTCAGATTATTTAAATAAGAAATTTTGTAGCTTGCCAGTCAAGAACCCTGAAAACTAAAGAAATCCAACGCCAACTACCTAGATGTGATTTCTCCCTGCCGGTAGCTGTGGAAATGGACTGGTGAACACAAGGCAATCAAGATGGAACTGAAGAATGGCCAAAAGGGAAGGCGTTTTTTTCCTTTTCCTTCACACGCCTCTCCCAAAGAAACATGCCTCCCAAGGTGAATGGTACGACCTCTGTGTAGATGCAGTCAGATGATGAATGAAGGCATCCAGATGATAAAGCCCTCTCCCTTATTGCAAACTGATGAAATACATGAACATACAAACTCTAGAGAAGCTCAAATGGACTCCTAGATTGAAGCCCTCACTGTAGCACAGATTCAGCTGATCTTTCACAGCCTCAACAATGCAAATCACTGAAGAATTTTCGCTCTCCAATGGTGGTAAATCACTGAACCCTTGTCTCAGACAAATGCACAGAGCAGATAAAAAAGAAGCAATTTCAAATCATCATCAAGAATGAGGTTGAATTGCCTTCTTTTCTCCTTATATCCCCAAAAAGGCACGCATTTCAAGAAGTCGCGCACTATGCCATTTAAAATACATTTAAATGAAATAAAGTCACTTCAATAGTCTTATAATTCACTTTACCAAGTGAGCGCACCTTTTAAATGACTTAAGTGATTTTGATTTTCACTTTATAACATTTAAGTCATTATTTTATTGTATTTTAAGTGGCTTTTAATTATTATAAAGTCAAATTATAACTTTATAATATTAAATGACTTAACCACTAAAATATTCATAACTCCCTCAATTCTCAGTGTTTTGACGTGTCGTCAGAAGCTGGCGAACA
>VDFB02314961.1:0-21607 GCA_007258455.2 Sequoia sempervirens | reverse complement strand
TTTTTGTTTTGAGTTTTTTTTTCATTTTTCCTTTTGGGTTTTCTTTAGAATAGGGTTTTTGGTTTTCTAATCATCTCTTTTTAGCATGTAGCATTGGATTTGAGGAGTTAAAATTGTTTCTTTAGAAACAAATCAAGCTTATCGTCATTTATTTTAAAATTAATCAATCTTATTTTGCTTGTCTACAACTACAAATTTGCATCACACTCATAAAGGTTAAAATGAACATGCATTTTCATTCATTAAGGGTTAAAATGAACAAAAAAATGCATATCTTCACTCATGGGAATTAAAATGAACTTGCATCACACATCATCTATTTAGAAAGAACACAAGTGTTTGTTTGACATAATAAGCTGGGTTAAAATAAATGAGTGCTTGCATTTTCTTGTGGTTTACATCTTGTCTTTGGATGCGTATTTTCTTCTCTCGCGCCACTTGGTGATCTTGAGAATCAAAAGCATTCCTTTGTCATTTTGTACAACCACCCACAAATTTTTATTTGGGATTTTCTTTTTAAAATGAATCCCTTGTGAGTGTGAGAAAAAGGCATTGTGTATGCTCTCTCCTTGCACTTCGTGCGATCTGGGAGATAAAAAACAATGTACTTTCTTGATTTTGTATACCTCTAGATGGCTTGCCTCCCATCCTGTGAGAGGGAATGACCTAAGAGGCACTTTTTTTTGGTCCACTATATAAATTATTGTGATCATTGGGAAAGTCATCGATCACCTGGTGAGGATGTCTTATGCAAACAACTAGTGCCACCCTTAGTATCCATGTGATACATAAAAATCCTTTCTTAGGAGGGGACTAGGAGGCCTATTAATTGATCTAATATTGCCTCACGCATACGCACTAGTATTTCCCCAAAACACATAATAAGAACCAATTGTTTTAGTGTCCAAAAACCCTTTACTTGTTGGTGCAGGAATGGTCATTCTAAAGCCACCCTACATTCCACTATTCATTGTAGAGATAGGGAATCCCTCAAGGTTTTTATATCTTAGGGGGTAAGAGATCTTGGTGAGCCCATGTCGTGTAAGGGGGAGCTAGTGCCACCAAGGTCTCTAGTTGTCTGCTTTGTCTAAGTGTTTGGAGCAATCCAAGTAGGGACTCAACAAGTAGTATATTTTCCATCCTAGGTTGTGCATTATCTATGAGTGTCTTTTTACATGTTACACATTAATCACACTCAAAATCAGACCAAAAAAAGTATTTGATGACTATTTTTTGTGTTTTCCAAAGAAAAATTCACAAAATCACACCAAAACAAGTCAAAAATCAATCTGAAAACTAGTTCAAAACCATAAAATTTGTAAAACAACTCTCTATGAATCGTAACTGATCAAAACAAGCCTACAATTTCATTCTATGTCACAACTATTAACTAGAAAACCACAATTGATATCCTACACCACAGCTACTTAAAACAGAGCTACAACTAATATAGTGAACTACAACTGCTCATCAGAAATCCACAACTAAAATGACGCATTTGAGAAAATCAATGCCCAATTTCTTGATTACCAGAATTTCACATAATCCTTGTCCAAAAATGAATCAATTCATCTTGACAGTGATCTTGACTTCTAAACCAAAGAATTGCAAAGTTTTACCAGTCCATTCCATCACTTTCACTTAGGAGTGCATTACATTCTAGGTTTCCTTCGCCATGCATAATTAATCCTAGACCTTAGGTTCCACATACCTTTTAGATTTCAGACATAGGAGACCTATCAAGCCTTTGGATATTCCATGGGTACCTATCCAACTTATCATTGACCTTCATCTTATAATTGATCAACCTTTGTCGTTGTCATCTTGGTCAAAACTTGAGTCTCAAACTTGTGTCCTAGTTTATACTCGCTTTGTCAAATATATCATATTGGTCATCACAAAAGGTCAATGATAATTGGGTTAGTTATTTTGGACCTACAATAGCTTGATTATCATTCTTTTTCTTAAATATTAAGGTTCATATCCTTAGTGTCATCTTGCTAGTTTCATTTAGCTTCACATCATACCCTTTGACCATAGCATCATTATCATCCTTATATCCCTAAAATCAAAAAAAAGATAGCTTATCCTCATTTTAGCATTACCAAGCCTTCATATCATTATCTTTTATCATTAATTAGACTCCCTTTAGTATCATTTATCATCCATTAGTTTTATATAGTTCCATCCCTTTGGTCTTAGGATCATCATTATCCTTGCATGGTCACCTTGCATCCTTATACCCAAAAAATCCCAAAAACATAGTTTAGTTTCATATTACCTTCCATTACCTTCCAACTTGCAAGTCTTACATGGTTTAAACAAGGTAATGAACCAAAATAAAGGACATAGATGCCTCAAAATATCCCCTTTCTAGTCCACATCATGACACCAATTTTGGACCAAATTCAAATCAATCTACACCACAAAGAGAAACACCACAAGGAGATCCAATTGACACATTTGAAAATCTAAACTTGGATGAATTCAACAAGAAATCAACTCCCAAAGAGATTGAAAGATCATACCAAGATCCAAGGATTCTATGTATTATTGATGAGATTTTTAATGTCAATCCTAATAGATATTTTTATGCACTAGCCAAAAATGGTGCTAAACTTCCTCAAGGCTTTGATGTCTCCACAATTATGGAAGGAGCTACTCAAAACCCATTTGCATTAGGGATGCCATCTTCACAACAAATGTCTACTACATTGCCACTTGGGACAACAACACACATGGATACCACTACCACACATCCCTAATATCTCCACACTTGGAAACAAGAGAACACATGTCACAACATAAGGACAAAATTTCACTTTTGGTAGCTCATCAAACTCCATGGTTAAAACTTTTGAAAATCCTCTTTTTCAAAATATCAACCAAGGTCCTATATCACAAGGTCCCACAACTATATGTCAAAATATGAACCAAGGTCCTAAATCTCAAGGTCCCATGCCTACACTTCAAAACATGAACCAAGGTCCCTAATTTCAATTTCAAAACACTCCTCCATCAAATCAAAATCAACCAAACAAATCTAGGATAATTCATATTGTCCCACGAAGAATTCCAAATCAAAACACCAACCAAAGACCTACTCCATCATACCAAAACATCAACCAAGAACCTACATTTTCAAACACCAATCAAGGACCTAGCCCCTCATTCCAAAATGCCATTCAGGAACCTACATTTTCAAACAACAATCAAGGACTTACACCACCACTCCAAAACACAAATCAAGGTCCAACATTTCAAATCCAAGGAACAAATCAAGGGCCTACATTGCAATTGCAAAATTCCATACCAAATACCAATATGACTTTTGGGACCAATCTAAATTCCAATTTCACTCCAAACCAGACCAACACCAATGCAACATTTACACATCAACAAGGAAACCAAGGTCTCATGCCACAAAATTCCAATCCAAGTTCAAATCCATCATATGATCTTAACACCAACACCATAATAAAAAATCAAACCAATACAACACCATCTCTTGTGAATACTTTGATGCAACAGATACAAGCCATACAACAACAAATGACAAAAATTCATTTGGGGACTAAAAAGAAATCTTATTCCATGGAGGAATTGTGCCCCTATCCATTCGACAGAAATCTATACATGCCACCCTTTCCCCCTCACTTCACAACACCAATTTTACCCAAATACAAAGGGAAAGGAGATCCAATGGAACACATACGAGAATTCAATAAGGTGTGTATGGAAATTGCATATGATCCTACCTACTTGATGAGATATTCCCACGAAGTCTCATGGGGCTAGCCCTAGATTGGTTCACACACCTTCCTCCATGGATTATAACATGGGGTGACTTGGCTGAAAAATTCATTAATCACTTTTCCTTTGACATTGAAAGTGATGTGACCCTTTCAAAATTATGCACTACCAAAAAATAAGAAGGAGATTCACTTACCACATTCTACCAAAGATGGCAAGGTATGGCTAGAAAGTGTCCTTGTCACATCCTAGAGAAACAACTAGTCCCCATGTTTCTAGAAAACTTTCACCTAGAATTGATGAGTGGTCTTCAAATCCAATGTTGCACAACTTTTGAGGAAATCATGGAGAAAGGTGTCATTATTGAAAAGGATCTTATCACAAAGGGACTAGTCAAAGTGCACAAAGAAACCCCAAAGATGAACAATGACAAGGGTAAATTTTGGTCCTAAAATAAGAATGTCACTAATGATGGGGTTGTCAATGAGCTAAAGATAAAAAAAGGTCCTACCATTCATCTTAAAGGTCCATCCACTTCAAACACAAGGTCAAGATCAAACATTGAGTAGAGTCCAAAACAACCAACAATGCAGAGGTCCTCCATGCTCCAAGAGAACATAAACCCCATTGGGTGAACCCATTGAATCGATCCTAAAAAACTCTTACAATCCAATGTCATCCAGTTGCCAAACATCAAAAACTATGAACCCTCATTGATCAAACCTGACTAGTGGAAGGAAAAAAATATTGTCAATATCACTGTAGAAAAAGACATAAGACATCTAGATGATGGATACTCAAAAATCTCATTCAAGACCTTATTGAACAAGGAATCATTTTAGTAGACAATTCCCAAGGAAAAAAAATGTTGACCATACCATATTTAAAACTCCCTTGCAATACCACGACAAAGGAAAAGCCCCAAGTTCAAGGAATAACAATAATGTCAATTATACCTCTGTCATGCATGATTATAGCACCATTGTCCACAACATATGAGCCTTTGATGATCATGTTGCCACCATTACCATAAATAGAAAAAATTTAGAGTGTGATTTCACCACTTACAGATCCAAGGTAACTACAAGGGTTTCCCTCCAATCCATAACCAAAAATCCAATACAATCTCCTAGACCAACTAGGGAAGACTCTTGCATAGATTTCTATTCTAGAACTTCTTCACATATCCCCTCAACACAAAGCTATCCTTGATAAATCCTTGCAAGAATCATCCATACCCACTGATCTAGATGTCAATGAATTTTAGGCCATGGTTGGATACCTAGCTATGTTGCATCATGTCACCTTCTCTAAACAAGAATTTTCTACACAAAATTTTGATCATAATGATCCCATACACCTAGAAGTCTATGTGAATAAACATAATATTAGACGAGTTCTGGGAGACGACGGAGTAGGTCTAAACATTTTCTCCCTAAAATTGGTAAAATCATTGGGATACTTTGAAAATTGCATAGATCAAACCAAGAAAATTTTCATCAAAGCCTATGATGATGCTAAACATTTGTCTGAAGGAGTAATTTTGCTTCCCATAAAAGTTGGTCCAACTATGCAAAATATAGTTTTTCACATCTTGGTCTAGATTTACACTACAACCTTCTCCTTGGTCACCCATGGATTCATACCATGAAAGCTATACCATACACATACCAACAATGCCTCAAGTTTCCACATAATGGCACTGAAATTACTATTATTGGTGGTCTTGATCCCTTTCAGTATTGCACAAACCTAAAAGGAATTGTTGAGCGTCAAGTACCCATAAATCGAGAGGTCTCATCTTCCACCAATTCCCACTACATTTATCCATTTGACCTCATCAAATCATCCACTCCATTCACCACACCATCCCAACGCAAAATCCAGATTCAAGACAAAGGATGTGGAGAATACAACATGAAGAGACTATTTTGCATTGGAAAGTTTCCCAAATCACCAAAGTATTATGGCAAGCCACATCCCATGCATCCTAAGGTTATCATCCACAACCCCCCTACCACATTCACTAAATGGGGGGAATTATCTAAAGAACCTTTGGAAGACCACATCTACACATGGCTATATAAAGAAGAGGAGAACATAGAACCTAAGCATTTTCCAGTTGAACACTATCCAAAAGGGTTCCTCTTGATGAAGCAACAAGGATATGATGGACACAGTGGCCTTGGTCTAAACAAACATGGCATAGTGGAACCCTTACTACCCCCTAAATTACCAAAGTATAGTGGATTAGGGTTTGTACTAGTAAAAATGACTATCTAAGGTATCAGGTTACCCTCGAGTGATATTGTTAATGCTTCAAATGAAATTGAGACATATGAGGACTATTATACTGACTCAATTACAATGAATGAGAATGGGGTTCAGAGAGATCATTCAATGACTATAACCTTGAAGAAACATTTAGAGAACTTGGTGAGACTACCTTTGAGGAAAGATTCAACCAAATGTTCAAAATTGGTCCCCCACAAAACTTATCAAATCCCCACCAAAAAGTCCCCTTGAAAACAGAAGCTTGGATCAAACACTTTTGGGAGCCCGATGACTCTACCTCTATCTTTACCTCATCTACCTACACCATGACCCTTGACAACACCGATGATGGCATGCCCCTCATTTAATCACAATTAATAGATTGGGATCAACAAGAACCACCGAGTTTAGACACATTCAAGAATGACAAAGCAATTGTTGAGTTCATAAGGTTGGATTTTTCATAGAACTCAATAGTGCAACATACTTTGGTGAGGTTTTCCTTTCCTCTAGTCACAAAAGTGAAAATGAAAAAAGTCAAAATAAAAAGGATATGTCTTTAGGTGAAAACTGAAAGGTGTCTTTTGATCATGAAAAAGTAAAAATAAAGGATGTATCTGAAGGTGAAAACCTCCCTAAGGTGCCTAAGGATGGAGGATTGGAAAATATCCCTATATACTAAGAGAGATCACCACTACTTGTAGAAGAAATAGAAGAAGTGAACATTGGGACCCAAGACAACTCTAGAATCATACAGCTTGCAACATCTTTGACCACTGAGGAAAGACCTAAGTTTACAACATTCTTTTCAAAGAGACAAGTTAATTTTGCATGGTTATATGCTAATATTCCTAGGTTGGATCCTAAGCTTGTTTTACATCACTTTCCATTGATACCAAATTCCAAACCATACAAATAGAAGCTAAGGAAAATGCACCTAAAAATTTCACTCCTTGTCAAGGTGAAACTAAAGAAACTCTTGGATGTTGGATTCATACACTCTATTGATTATGCAGATTGGATATCTAATCTTGTTCCTGTCATAAAACTGAATGGGAAAATCAGAGTATGCACGGATTTTAGGATCTTAACAAAGCTTGTCCTAAATATGATTTCCCCTACCAAATATTGACATCATAGTAGACCTCACTACTGGATATGAAATGCTATCACTTATGGACAAATTCTCATGCTATAATTAGATAAGGATTGCTCCTGAAGATCAACCAAATACAACCTTCACATGTTCTTGGGTAACTTTATGTTGGAATGTTATGCCATTTGGACTTAAGAACATTGGAGCTACATATCAAAGAGCCATGAGAACCATTTTTCATGATTACATGCATGTACTTATGAATGATTATGTTGGTGATCTTCTCTCAAAATCTCAAGAAAGGAGTGGTCACCTAGTAGTCTTGGATAAGATTTTCACATGGCTTGAAAAGTACAAACTCAGATTAAATCCAAATAAATGTGTTTTCAGGGTCCAATCAGGAAAACTCTTAGGGTACATTGTCTCCTACAAAGGAATAGAGGTTGATCTTGCAAAAGTAAAAGCTATCTTGGACATGCTACCACCCACTAACATCAGTCAGTTAAGGATTTTACAAAGAAGATTTCAATAAATCTGTAGGTTCATTGTTCAGCTAGTAGACAAGATTCATCCATTTTAGCATTTGTTACAAAAAGGAATTCCCTTTGTTTGGATAGAGAAATTTCAAGAAGCATTTGATCAAATTAAGCATTATCTATTGAATCCACTAGTTTTGATGGCTTTGATTGATGGAAGACATTTGATATTATATGTAACAGCAACTACATCCACACTAGGGGCATTATTAGCACAAAATGATAATGACGGAAAAGAATGAGCAATCTACTACATTAGTCGCACCTTTGTTGGATATGAGTTAAAATATAGCCCTATTGAATGAGCATGTGTAGCAGTTATATTTGCAGCCCAAAAATTGAGACATTACATGCTAAACCATAAGACAAAGTTGATAGCCAAAATTGATCCTCTGAAGTATCTTCTCAATAAAGTAGCTCTGACAGGACGATTAGCTAAGTGGGTTATGATTTTAAGTAAGTGTGACATTGAATATGGTGATCGAAAATCAATAAAAGGAAAAGTGATAGTTGATCAACTCGTAGATGCACTAGTGAAAGCAGACCATCATCTAATATTTGTCTTCCCAAATGAATCAATCTTTGTCGTAGAAACACCAACAACATGGAAATTGTACTTCGATGGATCCTACACAAGTCATGGTTCAGGAGCAGACATTTTATTCAGGATTCCATTCCTAATTCATTTTGAATAGAATTTCCATGAACCAATAACATAGCTGAGTATGAAGCATTACTAACAGGATTTTGAATGAATAAAATGGAAAATCAAGGATCTTCAAGTTTATGGTGACTCCCAGCTAGAGATCAAGAAATTCAATCATGACTATGATACCAAGGACAAAAAGCTTATGTCCTACAAGCACATGGTTGATAGTTTTTTACTATACTTCAAAGCCATTACCTTTGAACAAATACCAAGAATCCAGAACAAGGTAGCTGACGCAATGGAAATAATTGGATCTCTCTTGGACATTCCTAACAATGCATCGCAATATGAGTTATTGGTGGAACAACTGTTGATCCCTACATTTGATGTACTCGAAACTGAACTTTTGTGCAAACTTTTTAGTCTCGAAACTCCTTGGTACAAATACATTTACAATTATTTGCATGAACAGATTATCCCTCCTAACTTGTCTCCCAGCCAATGCAAAACCTTTATCCGACAAGCCTCTAAAGATGTCATCATCGAAGATACCCTTTACTGTCGTATCCTAGATAGTACCATCCTCCAATGTCTCAACTCAAATGAAGCACAAATGGACTTACAAGAGGTTCACCATGGTATATGCGGAGCTCACTCTACTAGTCCTACCTTAGCTAAAATCTTATGAGGATGTGATATTATTGGCCTACAATGGAACATGATTCCTATCACTTCATGAAAATATGTCATCAGTGTCAAAAATGGAGATCTAATACATGCACCAACTCAGGAATTGTAGCTACTTACATCACCATGGCCATTCTCTCAATGGGGACTCAACCTTGTAGGAAAGATCCATCCCACTTCAACAAATGGGCATAAGTTTATCTTTGTTGCTATAGAATATTTTACCAAATGGATCGAAGCCATCCTGATGACCTACATTATTGGTAAGTAGATATCCAAATTTATTTTGAATTACATTATATGCCACTATGGTATCCCTCAATCTATCATTACAAAAAATGGCCACCCTTTCAAGAATCAGGATGTCCGTGAACTTTGTGAGAAGTATCCAACACCATTTTTCCACCCTGTATTACCCCCAAGGTAATGGTCAAGTTGAGCCATCTAATAAGACTATCCTTAAAATCTTAAAAAAGACTGTCGATGATGTTGATCATGACAAGTACCTCCAACTCAATCCTACTTTATGGGGCTACCGTACCAATGTTTTCACTCCTACAAGAGCCACTCCATACTCTCTTATCTTTAGATCTAAGGCCATACTTCCTATTGAGGTCGAGTTACCATCCTTAAGGGTATCTATGCAAGGATTGATCAATCAAGAAGAATATCATGTATCCCATCTACATGACTTGGAGTTATTGGATGAAAAGAGATAGAATGCTTTGACACATTTGCAGGCATATTAGAACCACCTTTGACATAGTTATAACAAGAAGGTTTGATATAGAAGCTTTGACATTGGTGACTTAGTATTGAAAGAGAATCTAAAGAATCAGACAAATTGAGAAAAGCCTGGAAAGTTTGAACCTAGTTGGTTGGGCCCTTATATCATCACAACATATGGATCTAGTGCTTATCATCTCTCCACTCCTAAAGATGAACTGTTTCCTGAGCCCATCAACAACATGCACCTTCGCAGATATTATACCTAATTCTTAGAGTATTCCTATCAAAAATTCAAAAATACAAATAAATCAAAAAATAAAATAAAATAGTCACCCTGATGAAAAACTGCAAAACAGATGTCTTGGTGACAACAAAAAAATCAAAAAAATGGAAAAAATAAAAAAAATAGTAAAGAGAAATAATTCATCCAAAAGTGAAAACCACTTCAGTGGCATTTTGGATAAGTACCATGGTGAAAACCTGGAAAACATGTGCCATGTATAGTTAGTCTATGCTCCTTCGTCTACTATCACTCTACCTATTCTTTCATCCTTTGCTCATCCATTTACACATATCATTCATCCATAATAAAGCTTTGTCATCACTCTCATGGCTTGGTCACTACCAACATTTACCTTCCTTCACTTTCATGACCATCCTTTGCACTCCTCCATTGATCCCCTCACACATAAAAAGCTAATCCTATACCTGAGTGGGAGAAATTCTTTGACTTATGTCTTCATGAGATCCTACACATGATATTAGCCTCATAAAATCATCAAAATCCAAAAAAATCATAAAATCATCAAAATCCAAAAAAAAACCATAAAATCATCAAAATCTAAAAAAATCATAAAACGTCAAAATAAAAAAACGTCAAAACTCCCTAAAACAAATTCAGAGTCAGATTCAGTCTATTTTAGTTTGGTCAAACTATGTTGTCTCTGTGCATTTTCTCCATAGGCAAGGCCCTCACTTGATGGGCCCCCAACACATTAGGTTTGTCCTTAGGGTTTTCTTGAGTCACATCAATTTTGGTTTGTGTTAATTGAACTACAAGGTTTCTGGATGTATAATGTAGGCAAGGCCATCAATTGATGATCCCACGAGGCCCTAGGTCAATCCTTTAGGGTTTGTCAAGTCTGGTCTTGTTCTTCATCCTTGAGCTATCACTATTCAAAAACTAAATCATGAATCAACAGACAAACTTATCCAACAAGTTTTTAATCTTCAATCAACCAATTACCTTATCATCAATCATTGTCAAATCAATGGTCTTATATCGAAATGGGGCATTAGGTCATTTGTCTCATTCAGACCTATTACTTGTCTTCTATCAGGATGTGTTCTTCTTGAGATTAGACATTGTCATTGGTCAACTTTGTCCTTTGCCTTAAAAGAGATATGTCTTTCCTTAAACTAGGAATTTCTCAAAATGGTCAATCGGTCAACTTTATCAGATGTTTCCTTTTCCTTACACAAGATATTTCTTTCATGAATCTAGGCATCATCACATCAATTAATCAAACCTTACCAAGTCAATTCAAGTTTTTAACTTGGTCAATTACTCTTGTCATCTTGATCATTTAATCTAGCTTTACACAAGATATGTAATTCCTAAAGCCTGGCCTAATCAATTAATCAACCTTTTTCAACCTATCAATCAACTTTGGTCAAAAAATCTATCAAATTGGTCATCTGATGTGATATAAGAGGGATTCACTACACACAGGTCTCTTTATTCTCAAGAGATCACCAGGGAATGAACTACCCTTATACACCTCAGCATAAGCAAGTCAATAAAAATGTAGAGAAATATAATTGAGTTATATTTCAAAGAAAGTTATTTTAGATCCTAAGAGAGTAAAACTCTAACATTCCTATCCTAGATAAGTGAGCTTTCAGCCAAAAGATAGCAGCGTAGTTTTAGGATGCGAGCGCGGCGTGCTATCGTCTAAAAGATGCGTTGGTGTCCTAAGCAACAGAGGGATTAGGAACTAAAGTGGATGGAACCAGGTCTTACTTCTAAGCTTAGGTCTAAAACATGTTAAACAAAATAAACAGATGAAAAACCAGAAACTACCACAAACACAAGGGACGTGGAGAGAGTTTACCATTCATTGGACATTCAACTCTTCACTCCAAGCTTCACTTTGCAACCTGCACACAAAATATTAAGGGGAAAAGGTTGGGGCTATAGGGGCCTACCTCAGTCAGGCCCCCATTTTGGTGTCTCCACCTCCATAGATAGCCAAGTTTTCAACAATGGAGAAATATGTGATAAAGAAAGGAAATGAAGTAAAGAACACAAAAACACTACAAAACACTAATATGCTACTCAACCAAATTGTAGAGAGGAGTAGAAAGATTACCACCTCCACCAATATCTCATAAGCTAATGGAGGATAAAATGAGAGGACTCAAGCCCCTACTGCAATGGTGTTGTTCCACACTTTCTCTACTGAGGTGATGGAGTGTTGTTATTGCTGCTATGGAGTGCCAAAGTGTTGCTAAAAGTGCTTGAGAATGCAAGAAGGATGCAAAAGAGGATGCTAGAGCTTGTGAAGAAGATTTCTCAATGATGGAATGAAGGAATGAAGAGTGAATTTAAAGGAGAGAATGAAGAAAACGCCCATATTTGGGTCGTTCAACCAAAGAGGGTGTTACAAATCAACCTCCAATGGGAAGTGTAATGCCTCTGCAAGCTCCAATTGCAGGAATTTTTTAGGGACGTAAGCACACTGTGCGTACTTTTGTGCGTCATGCAAGTGTCCTCGATAGTTATTCCTCTACTAACACACAAAATAGAAGGAATAAAGGCAGCGAGCTTGTGTGGAATTTAGCCTTCAAATTTGGTTTTGTAAAGTGAGGAAGGGTAAAAGGGGAATTTGCATAAGGGGTGAAAATTCGCTCCTATACATTTTTCCCCCACTTTAGCGAGCATGAATACTGATGAGTGCTTTGGTAAAGTAGATTGAAGAATTAGTAGGGTTAGATATGTATACCTGAACCATCGAGGAATCAAACTGCAATCTGGCAAGCTTGAGAGTGCAAGACAAGTAAAGTACTTCATAGTCCTACAAAACTGTGAAGCTGAAGAATGAAAGCGTCTTACAGGCCTACAAACCTGCAAGGAGGAAACCCCAAAGATCTCTTAGATGAAGGAATCCCTGAGAAGTAAGACCTCATAGGCCCATAGACCTAGAAGGAAGGTGTCCTCCAAGACCTCTTGCATGAAGGAAACCTAGAAAAAGTGCCTTACAAACCCACAGACCTATAAGGAGGCATCCCCCAAGATCTCTCTCATGGAAGAAGTCGAGAAAGCACCTTACAGACCCATAGACCTATAAGGAAGGTGTCCTATAAGAACTCTCACATGAAGGAAACCCAAAGAAAAGTGCCCTACAGATCTACAAACCTGTAGGGGAGCAATCCCTAAGATCTCTCACATGGAGGAAGCTCAAAGGAAGTGCCCATCCCCCAAGATCTCTCACATGGAGGAAACCTAGGAAAGCAGACATCACAGAGTCAAGAATCAACTTTATAGGTGCACCTGCAAAGCGACACGTTTACCCGTAGATAGAACATGTCACAAAACAGCCATGCAGGAAAGTAAGTGGATAGTCACGCAGACCATCAACAAGTTGGAAAACTTTCAAAGGGGTCCCTTGGGAACCTGGGGTAAAGAGGGAGTCCAATCAAGGGATGCACTATTTGAAAGTACAAAGAGATGTTTCTTTCTTGAATTGATTCATCATCAAGGAATCTGAAAGGAAGAAAATTTCCCCTCATGAGGGGAATATTATAGTTGCTTCCACCTCGGAGGAAAATTCTCAAGTTCTTTTGAAAGGATTCCTAGTTCCAAATATTGTTTTCAAAAAAGACATGTTTGTAAGGATTTCCAAGAAAAGATTCATTGACAATTAATGCATTTTCTAAAAATTGAAATGATATAGAAGTGGCATTGTCACACATGAAAGGGACAACTCAAGCAAAGAAGAGAGAAATATAAAGAAAAAATGAAAAGAAACACTACGAACAAAGGGCACAAGGGTAGCCTGATATTCCAGGGTCAGAACAACTCATGAATATATATGTAGTATAATAATAGTATGTAAAATGAACTATCATCAACCCCCTATTATATCAAACCATGTGAAGAATGCACGAGAAGACAAAGTAAAAATGAAAAATTGTGTTAACATGGAAGGGCAACCTAAATTCCCCAACGCTTTGCATCATCCCCAATTTATCAAAAATTGATCACAAACATGGAAGAATGATGATACAAATAGAGGAAGGTTTATGACACAAAAACCATTCTTGTATCCAAGCACCAACAAGGGTGACAATGGTCATCTAGGCACACATAGCACAATCACAGGGGAAACACATCACAACACTCACACACATCTAATCTAAAGATAAAGAAGAGGGCCTCCCTTAACATTGATCAACCAAGAGGTCGTCTGCTTCCCACTCTAGATCATCATAAGGGGAAGGAGGACGAGCCCACAGTGGAGGAATGTTAAGGGGAGGAGCTTCCAACCCTCCTACAACAAGTTCTAAGGAAGAGGGCCCCGCAAGGTCCTCTCCACCGAGCACTTGTGGAGCTAAGGTCAGCGACTTCATGTAGATCGCTAACAAGGCCAAAACTTCATCAATAGAGTTAAACATGCACTTTATAGGAGTGCCATGTTTAACCTCGATGGACGAAGAAGGTTGTACCCAAGATTCACTGCTAGGCTCACCGAATGATTTAGGAGTGGTGACAAACTCGAGGGAATTCGGGACTAGTTTCATCACAGGATAGAAAAAGTCAACACGAAACCCCCTTGTTGGAGGAACTACCTTCCACCTTCTGCTTTGTCGGGGGATGCAAGATCCCCAAAAATGAGGCAAGAGGTGTAGAGGAAGAGGAGGAGGAGAAAATTGTAGTAGACACCACTAAGGTGTTCATCATATCTATAGGTTTCAAGAAAGGTGGGACATTTGGAATGAACATCAACAAAGGCGGTTCCACTGAAGGAGCGATGAATACCTGCACCTTTTTAGGGTCAGATGCATTCATACTCATAGTGGAAGCCAAAAGTGATGCGGAGCTAGACTGAATGGAAGTAGAGGGGAGGAGAGAGGAGGACAATGTAGGAGGCCCTGAAGCAGGGGTGGTCATCTCCTCTTCCTTCCTCTATAAGGTGGCCTGCTCAACTAGGAGGGCTTTTTATCAATACTTACACTCACGCGCAACACAGTTTATGTGACTCTTTGAACTGGAGGTCGGAGGCTGTGGAGGAATAGAGAGCTCCTGCTCAGCCATGGGAGGGTCCACTACAACCATTTCCAGCAAAGAAACGAACTCCTAAATGGGAGCAGGAGGAGAAAGTTGAGGAACATCAAGGGGAATCAACTCGAGTGCCTTGGCAGCTGGCCTCTTCCCGCTTGCTACTTTGGGAGCAGGAGCGGTAGGAGGACACAGAGGCCAAGACATAGAGGACTCTCTACATGAGGGATTCTTCTTGCTATATCAAATGGGCCTAGGCTCCGTGGTAGGATAGGAAGCTCAAACACAGGACGCTTAGACATTCGCCAAGTTGGAACCACAGGATTCTCCCGCGGGCACGAAATAGAATTTGATGGCACCACAACAGAGCGAGAGGAAGTGTCATACTAACCAGCAAAAGAGGAACAATGAGGATCTCAAGACCGCTTCTCTTCTTCCCTTCTACATGCCTTAGTGGCATCACTATCAGTTTTTAGGTAAGCCCTATGTGAGACAACATAAGGTGATGGAAGGTATCTCACTCTCGGTGTCAAGTGCCCTCTCTTATAATTCTAATAAGTTTGGTACAGAAAGTCTTTCCTAGGTTGAAAAGGACCAACAGGTGCAGGCCAAGAGTAATCCGAGGAGTAGCTACCATGAGCAATCGACGAAACTAGTGTCATGAATTATGTGCACAGAACCCTCATTGAAAAATTTTAGACATTTATGCATGACCGAGGGTATGGCATTCATAGCCATAACCAAGGGATACCCAACTTTACCCTAAAGAGTTTAGATCCAGGGATTATGTCAAACAAAATTTTCACGGATTTAGGTCCAACCAAAATCGACAGGACAATACTACCCAAGGGAGGTATGAAAAGTCCGTCATGTGTGCAAACAGTGCTCATGGGTGCATCATACCCATCTTTATGTAAGAATTTGATTAGCATGATCTCCTCAGTTATAATGTTCACTTGAGATGTTTGATCAACAAGAACACTGGCTACAACGTTCATGTTGATTCATGAGGGGATGCAGAGAGGAGATGGTTCCCTATTAAAACCCATTAGTAGGTCTTGTGGAGTGAAGGTTATACCATTATCACTACTCACAAGATGCATAAAGGGGATAGGTTGATGCAGGAAAGAAGCCATTACACACACTAGACAATACTTTCGCAAAGCCCCCAAAAGGTGATAGGATAGGACAGTGACCCAACTAAGGTTTCGTCATGAGACACTTTCAGAGCCTTACAACTACAACTGCTAGGGGTCGTAGGTCAAGTTACGAGGAAGAGAGCCCCATAAGGCTCACACCTATAATGCTCCTAGAACACGAGGAAAGGTTCTTTTAGTATCACAAAATGAAACCAAAATGGTTCAAGTCAGGTTCACCAAAATGTGATATAAGAGGGATTCGCTGCACACAGGTCTCTTTATTCTCAAGAGATCACCAGGGAATGAACTTCCCTTATGCACCTCAACATAAGCAAGTCAATAAAAATGTAGAGAAATACACTTGGGTTATATTTCAAAGAAAGTTATTTCAGATCCTAAGAGAGTAAAACCCTGAGATCCATATCCTAGATAAGTGAGCTCTCAGCCAAAAGACAACAATGCGGTTTCAGGATGCCAAAGTGATGCACTATCATCTAAAAGACACATTGGGTCCTAAGTAACAGAGGGCTCAAGATCTCAAGTAGATGGAACTAGGTCTTACTTCTAAGCTCAAGTCTGAAACATGCTAAATGAAATAAACAGATAGAAAACTAGAAGCTACCACAAACACAAGGGACTTGGAGAGAGCTTACCTTTCGTTGGATGTTCAACTCTTCACTCCAAGCTCCACTTTACAACCTATGGACAAAAGATTAAGGGGAAAATATTGGGTCTATATAGGGTTTTGCCTCAGTCAGACCCTCATTTTGGTGTTTCCACCTCTACGGATAACCAAGTTTGCAACAATGGAGAAATATGTGATAAAGAAAGGAAATAAGGTAAATAACACAAAAACACTACAAAACAATAATGTGCTACTCAACCAAATCATAGAGGAGAGGAGTAGAAATCTTACCACCTCCACCAAGAGCTCACAAGGAGAAAATGAGAGGACTCAAGCCCCTGTTGCAATGGTGTTGTTCCACACTTGCTCTACAAAGATGATGGAGTGTTGTTATTGCTACTATGGAGTTCCAAAGTGTTGCTAAAAGTTATTAAGAATGCAATAAGGATGGAAAAGAGGATTTTAGAGCTTTTGAAGAATATTTCTCAAGGATGGAATGAAGGAATGAAGAGTGAATTTGATGGAGAGAATGAAGAAAACGGCCATATTATGGTCAGTCGACCGAAGAGGGAATTACAAATTGACCTCCAATGGGAAGTGTAATGCCTCTACAGGCTCTGGTCACAAGAATCTACCAGTGATGTAAGTGCATCGCATGAGTGTCCCCAACATTTATTCCTCTACTGACACACAAAATGGACACCAAGTGGAACAAAGGTAGTGGGCTTGTGTGGAATTTAGCCTTCAAATTTGATTTTCTAAAGTGAGGAAGGGGAAAAGGGGAATTTTCATAAGGGGTGAAAATTCTCTCCTATACATCTTGGTCATCTTCCTTCATCAGGATGTGTCTTTCCTACAGCTAAACCTAATCAACCTAATGAATCAATCTTGGCAATTCTATCAGCAAACATTATCTCTTTGGAAAACACTTTGTTGGTCTAATTTTGTCTTATCTTTTTTGATTGGTTTTTGGTCATGTTACTAGCTACCTCGAGGATTTCTTTTCAAGTATTTATAGGGGTGATGATAGATCATGATCTCTTTTCTTTGCATGTTGTATGTGGTATGTCTTGGAAAAAAGACTAGGATAATTGGGTCCTTAGTATAAGTTGGGGCATCCCTTGTCTTTTGGATTTATCTTTTGACTACTTGTCTCTCACAAATGTTCACCTTGCACACCTTGGTCTATGTCATACCATGGTGTTTGTGCTCCATTTGTGACAATTTTGACACCCAATGATGATAAACATAAAAGAATGAATGTCTTTCCTTTGTCATTTCCCATCTGATTTCGCACCATCTTCGCCACTCTGTACTAACATCCATCTCTTCCATGCTAACATTTCTTCTATCTGCATCTTGACAGCATCTTGTGACACAAAAATACCTTGCATACATGATCATGTTAGGAAGCATTATAGAAAGCATTGTCATTGTAGACATCATCATCATAATAAGCCACACATATTTACATGAGAAAATACAAAAACATAGAGTGCATCCATATAGCATTATCATTTCATCACACCATAACATAACCAACCATGACATTGCATTTTACATTATGACCATAGTTCATTTCCATTTATCACATTTCATATACATTGCATAACATTAATAACATTATTGCATATCTTGTCATAACATCATATTTTTCATTCACATTAAACATTTCTAATCATTGCATACATAATCTATAGGCATCAGATTACATCAACATTAATTGCATTCACATATCACATTGCATCATAAAATTAGGTCATCCATACTACATTAAAAACATCATTGCATGATCATATAAGATGCATAAACAACATTATAAATGCATAACCATCCATCATATCAAACCATCACATTAACATATAGAATGCATAATTAATCATAAAAGCATGAACATCCATAATATAAAAAAAATCATAACTGTTGCAAGAATGAAAGTATTATGGAAAGATTGAAGTTGTTGTAATTGATGTCAACCAATCAATTGGTTATCTACTAATTGTTGTTGGTTGTATATGTCAAGGATACTGAGAAAATTGTAATAAAGAGATGTTGCAAGTGTTTAGTGGTTGCTTTGGGTTTTGGTCTGAATTTTCTCCTGTGGTTGTGCAGTTCAAATATGTTGTTCATGGTTGTTAGTAGATGTTATATCCAGATTTTTGGTTGTTGATTCGTTGTATAGTGTAAGTTGTGTTCACCATTTTTGAACTATGGTTTTCCATGTTTTTGGTTGAGGTCTGGGAGAAATGTTTTTGGTCTGGATTTCTCTTTGATGAAGTATTATGACTTGTGGTTCTAGAGTTGTATTTCCCTTGTTGGATATTTTTGATATGTGGTTGTCATTGATTTCAACACTATTGGCATGAATATCTTTAAGGTTGTATATGTCGAGGATATTGAGAAAATTGTAATAAAATAAGTTGCAGGTTGTCAGTGATGCAGTGAAGTTTAGTATAGCCACCATACTGATGGCTAGCTTAGTATATTGATGATAATAGGTTGTAGATCAAAGTTTTTTTTGACAAGTATATCTAGTTTATCCACATGAAATTTTAGAGGTTCACATGAAGATTTGATCAAGTTCTGAGTATCTACATTCTGATAGTTGTTTTGTTGCTTTAGTTGGTGCTCCTGAAAGAAGATAATGTGATTCTAGTAATTTGATTTAATGTTTCAGATGCTTCTGTGGTGATTCATGATGCTTTTGGATGTTTCTAGATCGTTCTCTATTTGTGTTGTTGTTCTGCATTGATTTTTGTGCTCGTGATTGGTGATTTTCTTCTATGTGTTCATGTTTTTCATGATCATGTCTGAAAGGGTGATTGTAGTGTGTTGCGGATCTTCGAGGCATAATTTTTTAAGGTGTTTCATGTTTGAGGATGTTATTTTGGGTCCTTACTATGTTGTGGCTGACATTTTTTGGTTCTCATTGATAAATTATTTATTGATTTGGGCTGACAGTTTGTACACATTTTATATTTTGTTGAGCTGACATGTAGTTGATGTTATCCTTAGTTGTGGATATATATGAGCGATTGTTTATACCATTTGAGGCAAGTGGTGTGAAAGTGTTGTGTGCAAATAATTTTCTAATCTTTTGAAGGTAGAAGTAAAGTGTGAAGAAGAGTGAGAAGAAGAAAGTGTTTATGTGCTTAACCGAAATGTAATCAGGCATTAGAAGATGTTATTTTCTCAATTCAAAATATTCTAGATGTAATCCAAAAGTTTTTGTAAGACAGTGAGTCTTCTTTTGGGCAGTAATCCTTTTGCATTTGAGCAATGAGCTCTAGGAAGTGTGCCTAAATGCATGTGCATTCCCCATTTATAATTCTTTTATACTTTTAACATGGTATTGTTGTGCAGTTTTGCACACACGCCCCACAGAAAGTGGGGACCCTTTTTTTTGCTCTAGCTTTTGGTGTCTTTTGGCCCCTTAATTTTATTGATTTCATTGCCTTTGGAGGTCCTTAGATGTTTATCTTCGAAAAAACTAAGTTTTGAACAAAATTCGAGATTTTCCAGTCTGCCTGGAATTTTCCATAATCCTGTCTGCCTGAAATTTCCCGGATTGGCTTTTGGTGTCTTTTGGCCCCTTAATTTTATTGATTTCATTGCCTTTGGAGGTCCTTAGATGTTTATCTTGCTTGTCCAAGTCCTTCCCCCGAGTTGTGCTTCGAAAAAACTAAGTTTTGAACAAACTCTGAGATTTTCCAGTCTGCCTGAAATTTTCCATAATCCTGTCTGCCTGAAATTTCTCATAATCCTATCTGCCTAGAATTTCCCGGATTGGCTTTTGGTGTCTTTTGGCCCCTTAATTTTATTGATTTCATTGCCTTTGGAGGTCCTTAGATGTTTATCTTGCTTGTCCAAGTCCTTTCCCCAGGTTTCACTTTGAAAAAACTAGGTTTTGAACAAAATCCAAGATTTTCCAGTCTGCCTGAAATTTTCCATAATCCCTGGCTCCCTCACTGAATTTCCTCGGGGAATTGGTTATTTTGGTGTCTTTTGGCCCCTTAATTTTATTGCTTTCATTGCCTTTGGGGGTCCTTAGATGTTTATCTTGCTTGTCCAAGTCCTTCCCCCGAGTTGTGCTTCAGAAAAACTAAGTTTTGAACAAAATCCGGGATTTTCCAGTCCCGCTAGAATTTCCCATAATCCTGTCCGACTGGAATTTCCCATAATCCTGTCTCGGGCCGGAATTTCCCTGAACCGCCCGCTTGAATTTCCCATAACTCTATCCACCTAGATTTTCCCATAATCCCTGTCTCCTGAGTCCGTTTAGCCCAGATTTTTCCTCGATTTTCCCTTTGGTCCTGACGAAGGGCCCGTAACCCGAAGATTTCCTAAAATGGAAATTTTTCTGAAAAATAATTATTTATTTATTTATTTATTTTTTCCTAAAAATGGTTTTTTAAATGTTCACGAAAATGAAAATTTCTTGAAAAAGATGTTGAAAATAAAATTTTTAAAAATGGAAAAAATTCTGAAAATGGAAAGTTTCCTTATAAAAGTGTAAGTTTTTTAGAAAAGGCCAAGATTTTATTCAAATTTAATTTGGACATGTGAGCTATTAATGATGATATCTATTTTTCAGGACTAAGCAAATATTAAAAGGGGGACTTGCATATGGATTCGTGCCAAAAGAGGGAAATCTGGAAGTGTTCAATTTAAATTTTCAAAATAGGACCTGCCTAAGAATCTGTGCCAAAACTATCTACAACTAGAGGACTTTCTAGAGAGCACGTGAATCTAATCTTGCTGGAGATTGTGGGCCGACATGGATAATATTCATGCATTTAATGCAAACCTTGTCCTATTTTGAAATTCTCCTGGCCAAC
>VDFB02314958.1:0-28650 GCA_007258455.2 Sequoia sempervirens | reverse complement strand
AGACATCAAAATCAAAACTATATGCACCATTATGAAGCTCATGAAATTATACCCTAAATAAAAAATACTACTCACAAAAAGCAGGTTGGATGACTGAGTTATGGCCTTTTGAAGATCAATTGCTAAAATCAAAAGTCCTTTGGAGGAAGGGGATGGCTAGGGTGAAGTGACCTACTAACATCATCATCAATGCAACTAGAATATTCCCTAGTGCTCTTTTATTTGAAAATTACCTTCTAAATTTGTGAAATCACATTTGAATCACTTAAATTGTTGATTGTAACTTGAAAATTTATTTTCACCTACATAAAACCAAATTTAGGGTGGTTGGTGGTATTTGGGTTTAAAAAGTTGTTTTGCAACATGATTAACCATAACTGGCATGGATGTTTTGCAAGTCACCCATTGCAATGGATACCAATGGTAGGAATAGGTGTGGGTCACAATTAGCATTATTGGAAGCCATGTGGATCCCATAGGGCCTTGGTGGGTATTACCATTCCCTACATTCTATGCAAGGTTTGTGTAGTACCCTCTACATAACTGATTTTTTATTTTTATTTTTTAATTTTATAAAATTAATTAAAAATAGTTTTTTTTAATCCACACAAATTTGTAGCACTTGCATAGAGTGATGTTAGCGAAACCTTTTTCATTGCACATATAATATTATCTATAGTATGATCCATATCATAAAGGGAAATTTTCTTTGATGGCTCGAGGCGAAGTGCTCCAAATTTGATGGATTGATAGTTGATCCTTATATGAAAGTGGACCTTTTGGATGTGATAAAAATGTCATATTTGACCGAAAATGCTCCAGAAATGTAGCCACTTTCTAGATCTGGCAACCACCTCCCAACTTTAAATCCTTATAGATCTAGCCTCTAAAGTTTAATTTGGAAAAATCAAAAGGCTAAACTAACTTTATTGGATACCTTGAACTCAATGGTGGGATTATATTTGCACCAATATTCTCCAATATGAACATGTAATACAAAGACACAAAGAGAAACCCACAGAATCTGATATTTTTATTAAGTTTTTTAATTCTACAGGTCATCATTTGATACAAGAGATCATACTCAAATTTTCAAGAGAAACCAAGATTTGCACTCAATATCATCGAAAAGACTAACTAAAGGTATTCAAAAAGCTTTGATACCATGTACGATCTAGCTATGAAGATAGCCACCTAAGATCTAGAGGCCTAATCAAAAACACGATGTACTTAGAAGATCAACATGACAAGAATAAAATGTATTCCTATCAAAGAATTGGGACCCTTTGGTTATATAGGCCAAGATGAGACATAAGATAACATAAGATTATGACAAGTGTCATAATATTATGACTTGAGACACAAGTTATAAGCATCCTATGTGTACCCTAAGTAAACTTAACTAGCAAGTGTGAATAGGACCTAGGAGGTGAACCGGTTAGGTATTATCCTTGTCCACACCAAAACACATGTTTAGAATGATTTAACTTGATGATACCATGCTAATATTTTAGTTATGCTCTTTATAAATGTATTATGAATGCTCCTAGATCTAGATGATAATAATGAATTAGGGCAATGTCCTTAAATACAACAATACCGCACACAAGTCTTTAAGTGCAATATGCTTAGGATGATGTAAGCATATGATGTAATCCTAATGCTCTAGCTATGCTCTATATAGATGTATCATGATTTCTCTTAGATATGAATGATATTAATGAATTAGGGTATGCATTTGAATACAAAACATCTCAAAAATCCTTAAATGTGATATGCCTAAGATGTATTTTAGTGATCTAATATTGATGCTTGAGTTTTGTTCTCTATGAATATTTCATGAATGCTCATCCATGATAATAATGAATCAAGGCATGTCTTCAAATACACCACAACACACAAATCCGCACACATGTGCATTAGGCTAGATTGCAACATTTAGTAAGGAACATATGATAAGGCCAAATTTGAAATTTTAGTTTTAAAAATTTGAGGTTCAGATCCACAAGAATGAATTGGGTCAATTAGAATACACCTACAAATCTAAA
Source organism: Sequoia sempervirens (assembly GCA_007258455.2). Classification (NCBI taxonomy): domain Eukaryota; kingdom Viridiplantae; phylum Streptophyta; class Pinopsida; order Cupressales; family Cupressaceae; genus Sequoia; species Sequoia sempervirens. The sequence goes on along the minus strand of VDFB02314958.1, from coordinate 26,602 downwards.
TCAAGACAACAAATGAAATATTTAAAAATTAAAATTAATTTCCAATAATAAGTAGTGATGAAAATAGATTAAAATAAAATTATAAATTAAATTTTTGCAAGAATATATCACTTATAAAATTATTTCATAAAAATAAAAATAATAAAATAACTCATAATTTCACCATTATAATTATTTATTCATTACTTACTTATAAATGAAAGTACGAAAATGGCGAAGGGCAGCGTGTGATGCGAAATTAGAGATGTTGAAGCGGCACAAGTAGGAATTGCATAGGTAGGAGTTGGAATAGGGAAGGAAGCGATCTTAAGGGCGCATGAGCTTGATGTCCTCCTTCGAGAGTTAGAATGTGAAGAGGAGATCAGAAGAAGGGATAAATCCATAAATCGAATCTCGGTTGGTAATGTTAATGTGAAGATTTTGGAAGAGATCGCCTTATACAAATTTCAGACAATTACCTCAATTTGAAGGCAAAAAAGTTGAAGAAATGTGCAGTTATTGCAAAGTTTATTGGCATTTGGTCGTCTTTGGAGAGGATTAAATCCCAGATCTGTCAAAATTGGATGGGGCTCAACCCGGAGGTAAGTTTCTTGGGTAACATTGGCCTCTATATCTGCGCATGGACACCAGTTTCGATCCACATAAGGAACTAATTCATGATGCCCCTCTATGGATTAGATTATATAAATAAATTATCACAATATAGTTGTGGTTGAAAGAAATAGTCAGTTTGATTGGAAACTTATTAGGAGAATATGTGAAAAGCTCTAATGCTTTCGAGGGAAGGTATATGGCGTCCTATGCGAGGATTTGTGTAAGGATAAATTTGAGTAGTCAAATTACTATTAAGCTCTCCTCGATTTTGGGGGAGTGGCTCTAACAGCTGGAGTACGAATGTCTCCCAATTGGATGCTTTCGATCATGGAAAATTGAGCATATGGCTAGGAATTGTGTTAAAAATGAGGCCAGGAAGGAGGAGGAGAGTCCTGATTTCCACCACCAATAGGCGGGGATGTAGTCATTGACAAAAGTTATTTCACCTCCTCATAACCCACAACGACAAGATGTTGAGAATCAGGGTGACAATTTGGGGGATGCAAAGGGTTCTCCCTCTCCTCTCACGCAGCCAAGTGAAGAGGAATGTGTAAAATAGCCTAGGCACAATGTCCTCAGGAAAGGGTGGAACATTAGTCCCAAGGTAGGATCTTGGGAGCCTGGAGAATTTGTCCCGTCAATAGAGACGATTCAGGTGGTGACTTCGAAAGAGGGGAAAATGGAAATCGAAGCAAGATATGAGGATGAAGAAGATAAATAAAATGAGTGGAGCATGCTCCTAGAAAAAGTAAAATATTTGGAGGGAAAAATAGTTTTCTTAGGGATAGAGGGGAAAATGGTAAAGGAAGAAAAACAGAAGTTAGTAAAGCAAAGGAAAAGGCATCGGCGGCGTTGGGTAATGGAACTCAGACTTCGATGAAGAAAATTGTCAAGACAGGAGACGAGCACTTCCTTGTGGGGATGAAACCATGAAGGTTTTAAGTTGGAATATCTGTGGTCTCAATGGCCCGGAGAAACGTGGTTTGCTTAAGCGACTTATTGCGTTGGAATGATCATATGTTATCCTTATTTAGGAGACTGAGGTGGTAGGTCTTAGTCTTATGGATTTTCTTCCTCGGCTTTGGAAGAATGGGGAAAGTTCATGCTTCAGAAGTAGATGGAACAAGAGGTTTGGCTATCCTGTGGAATAGGCATTTTTTTTTCAAGTGTGTTAGTGGATAATTCTAATTCATACCTTTCAATTAGACTTAATGATCTTAAAGGGGATAATCATCTGACTATCTCTAATGTTCATGGCCCAGATCTGGAGAAGGATATAATTTGGATTTGGGATTACATTAGAAACTTTAGACATTTACACTTAGGAGACAACTGGCTGGTGGGGGTTTAAATCTTATGCCCAGAAGAAAAGAAAGGAGGTGGACAACTCTCCAATTCAGGCTCTTTGGAGTTTAGAAAATTGTGTGAGGATCCCTCTTTGGCCGATATTAGGTCATTGTCTGGGTGGTTCATATGGAGTAACAAAGGGTTGGGGAAGAAAATATCCTATGTAGGTTGGACATACTTATGGCGAATTCTGACTGGCTTCTTGCTCCTGCCAAATTGAATTTGGATGTTATTTAACTTGGGAGGGCTGATCACTGGCCAATCACTCTTGTCATTATCAAGAACAAGAAACCAATTGGGATCCCCTTCAAGATGATGACTTTTGTATGAACACCCCAATTTTAAAGCAACCTTGGAAGGCTGGTGGAAATTGGATGTCAGGGGTTGCAAAAGATTCATTATTTACAAAAAGTTAGAGACTAAAAGACAAGTCAAATTGTGGAATAAAGACAAAATGGGGAACATTTTCGAACATAAATTAATAGTGGAGTCGGATATGAAATCAATAGAAGCCTCTATCTCCTTGAATGGTCTCACTCTAGAGATTTGAGGTTTGATAAAAGAATTGCTGGAAGATCAGAGCAGAATTCTTAGAACGAGGGAAAGTTTTTGGTAGTATAAATTCAGGATTAAGTGGTTGAGGGAAGGAGATAGAAATACTAAGTTTTTTAATTTAGTCATTAATATTAAGGAGCAGGATAGTCCCTTCCATATTTGTTGAGGATGTGGAGGAAATTATAGTGGAGGGCAACAATTTTTGAAGTTTTTGTTTACTTTTGGCTTAGCCAATATATCAAGAGGCCTCCATGTCTCTATGTGGCTGGTTAAGTGCATTTTCTCCTTATATTTAAGCAGTTGGAGTGTTCCCATGCAAATTTAAAATTGTGGAAAAAGGATAATTTAGAATCTTTCCTATTTTGGTGGAGCAGCTATTGTTTAGGAATTGAAAATAAACTCTGAAAAAAATGGGGGGTTGGAAATAAGCAACAGCTACACATTGAAAAAGCTGCCAGGTAGCTCCATAGATTTTTTCCCTCTTTTTTATTTGCCTCCAATTTTCCACTCTAAATTTTATCTAGAAAAAATATTATTGATATTATTCATTCATACACATGGAAATGCATATTTTTTAGATGGCTGCTTAAAAATAAACAGCCAATTAAAATTCATGGGGCCACCAGTCCCACAAATTACTCCTACAAATTTTTTACAGTGGCTGCTAGCCAAATTAGATAAACAGTTGCATGGGGACCTGCCCTTAGAAGGCAATGCTTATAAGTGTTTTGGAATTAATCAATGACTCCTATAATGAGGAACTGATTTCTCCTTTTTCCCATTGAGGAAATCTGTATGGCAGCCTTCTCTTGGGATGAGGAAATTTCTTGGCCCTGATGGCTTTTAGGCAAAATTCTTTCACAAATTCTGGTACATCATTGGAGAGGAGGTATGGAGGGCTACAAAGGAATGTAGAAGCAGAAAGATCTATTCTTAAGGCTCGGAATTTAACATATATGGCTCTCATCCCTATGAAGAAAACACCAAAATATTTTGATGAATTTAGACCAATCACTTAGTGCAATATGATGTATAAAATTATCACTAAGGCAATGGCTTCCACGATCAAAAAGTGTTTAGAGAGTATCATTTCCAAGGAAAAGAGCAGTTTTCTCAAGGGAAGAAAAATCCGCGATGGTATTGTTTTAGTCCATGAAACTATTCATTCCATTAAGTCAAGGAAAAAGGAGGGTATGGTAATAAAGACGGACATGAAGAAGGCCTACGATAGAATATCATGACAATTCCTCATCGCAACTTGCGTAAATTTGGCTTCAGTAAGGCTTGGTGTGATTGGATACACAATTATATTTCCTCTGTTTCTTATGCCATAATAATAAATGATGTAGGTTCAGCACTAAACAGGGTTTAAGATAGGGAGACCCTCTCTCCCCTATTTTGTTTAATACTGTGGGTGATGTGCTAATGAAGGCAATATGAAAGGGTTACAAGTCTTAGGAGGTATTTGCAATATTACTCATTTACAATTTGTCGATGACACACTTCTTTTTGGTGCAATTATTGTAAGGGAGACTAGCTGCTTCCAAAAAAAAAATTATAATGCAAAATGAGCAAGCTACTGGTCAGAAAGTCAATGCAACAAAGTCCAAAACCTTCTTTTTAAAAGACTTTGTGTGTAGAGTTTGGAAATTCAGAGAATTTTTGGGTTTGAGGTAAATAAGTTGCTTAGTAAATAATTAGGGATGCCCTTACTGGATGAAGGAGCCTCTGTTGCGGATAGGAGTAGTGTGATTGAGTGCATCCAGGGGAAGCTAACCTCTTGGAAGGGAAAATAACTTTCTTTGGTTAGTAGGATCACGCTAATAAAGGCTTCTTTGGCTTCAATTCCCATATATGTCATGTCGGTTTTTTAAATCGCAAGTAGAAATTGCCAAATTTATGGAAGTTATAATGATCCTAAGGTTCATAATTTGTAAGATTATGAACAAGGATTTTGGATTATGATATTGGTATCAGGATTTAACCATATAGTTTTTCAAGTCAAACTCATTGGTCCATGTTTTATGAGTAGTGTTTCACAAGAACCCATCTCTCATGATTATGAATGGTCTATTTAACACTCATTACATCTAGGTGAAGCTCATAGAAATGAAGCATTGGGTCTTCCTAGGGGTTCACCCGTCCCAGTACTACTCCAACTCAAGTGTGCTTAACCATGGAGTTTTTCCTAAGGTTAAGCCCACTTAACTTGCAACCCCAATGAGATGAAGGATTTTAGAGTTAAGTTGGTGTGGAGCATCTATGAGGTAAAAGACATATTTTGGAGTAAGGTTCATCAAGCTAAATATTTGCAGAACAACCATGAGAACCTTTTTAGAAATTCTTTGGGTTTGCCCATGGGCTCTGAGTATTTGGAACTTTATCAGATCTTGTTGTATGGTAATAAGTCGCGATATAATGTGTAAGTTGAGGAGAGGTGATAATATTAGATTTTGGCATGACAGATGGTTAGAAGATAACACACTCGAGGACAATCATTCTTTTCGTCCCTTGGTTGGACATTTTGAGAATGTGGAAGGCTCTTTAGTTACCGATTATATGGTGGACTATCTTCACCAAAAAAATGGAAAGCTCTGATATATTTGATTGTGGAGTTGAAGGGAGTCTATGCTAATCTGCAGGCTAAAATCGACAATTGGCCCATTTCAGGATTAAACAATGAAGATAAGAGGGTTTGAGGCAGTTTTGGAAATGGCAAGGTTTTAGTTAGTTCTGCCTTCAATTTTTATTTCGACGAGAAGGAAAAAACAGGTATGGAGTAACTAGAAGGATTTGGCACCCAAATGGCCTCCCTAAGGTGAATTCCTTTCTTTGGATTGGTTGGAAGTGTCGTGCCTTAACTGGGGATAGGCTGCAGGGCATGGGGAGAAAGGGTCCTTCTATTTGTCCGATGTGCAGATGCAAGGGTGAGGACAATGACCATCACTTCATACAATATGATTTGGCTAGTATGGTTTGGCATTTTTTCCTAAGTAGATGGGGATTGAATTAGGTTACTCCTAACATTCCTAGCCTCTTGGAAAGTTGGACTCTTAAGATTATAAGTCTAGGTTTGAAATTTATTTGGTACAGTGCGACTACCTTGATTGTATGGAACATATGGCTAGAGCAGAATAGAACTTTTCAAGGAGTGGAGAAAGTTGTAGAAAGAATATGAGACTGGGTGGAATCTGCCATCTTTGAATTAAGAGAAATACACAAGGAGGATTGGGCACATTAAGGAGATTGAAGCCAATTAGGCTAATGCCTGGCCTCGATTTAGTTGGCTGGGATAGGTTAAACAAATTATAAGGAAGACTAGATGTGTCTGGCTAAAGTTCGACTTTGATGGCGTTGCAAAAGGGTCCTGGGAAGGCAGGGGGTGGCGGTGCCTTCAGAGATTATAAGGGACAACCTACTGGTATCTTTTCATATGATTTTGGCATTAACGCTAACAATTTGGCTGAGGCTAGAGCACTGTTATGGGATTGATGATTGCCAGTAATAAAGGATGGAGAAAGTTATGGGTAGGAGGAGACTCGAAGCTGATAATAGGTGCCCTGAAAGGATAAGGGGTACAAAATGGAGACCAGAGGTGATCATTGAGGAAGCTAATCTTTAAGTTAAAAAATTTGAAGGTATCCGGTTCTCCCACATAGGTAGAAAAGGTAATCAGGTTGCCGATTGGGCTGCCAACCATGGGGTTAGTCTGAGGGAGTAAGAGGGCACCAATGCCAAAATTAGGTGGGAAGATTTTCTGCGTGATGCTATTAGGTTGATGCAGGAGGACATGAAAGAGCATCCACCCAATATTGGGATATTTTAAGCATTCCTATGTGGTGTTGTTTTCAGATTTTTGGCTTCTATAGCTGCTGTTTGGGGTTTGGGTAGGAAGAAGGTGGTCGTAATGAAAGGTAAAGGTGTCTCCGCTGTTGGAACTGGCTTGAAAAGGAGGTACTTGCAGATTTAATGGCATTGTTGGAGACAGATTTCTCTTTTCGTGGACTTCATTGGTGGTTGCAGAGGATATGGTTTATGGCTTTGGCATTGGATGGTTCGTTGGGACCATCTTTTGGCTGGCAATGGCAATGTTTTTTCTTTTTCCTGGACTCTCTAATGGGCGTTTGATTTCCTTCGTCTCTGCCCTGCCTCTGGCTTTCGCTTCTTGTTTGTCTTCAGTTGCGTGTTCCTTTTTCTCACCGTCTTTGAGGTTGTTCGTTTTTTCTCGAGGCTCGCTATGATTGTTGTTTGGCGCTCTCTTAAGCCTTTTTCATAGCATGTCAGATCAGAAATGGAGACAAGTGGAAAGGATACAAAAACATCTAATTATATGCAGCCTCAAGCTTAAGACTGCAGTGCCTTATGAAATTTTATTGGCTGAGACCGGTACTTTTCCCTTGGAGGCCTCAGCGATGACCCGGTTATTAAGCTACCTAAAGAAGGTCCAGAATATGGAGGATCATCGATGGCCTAAGCTAATTGTGAAGGAGGAGCTAACTAGAAGAAAGAACACATGGATGAAACTTAATATCAAATGGATGAAGAAATGGGATGTTGTGATGCATGAGTGTCCAAACACAAATGGAGAAATAAAAAATTATGTGAGAGAAAAATTTAAATATGCTATATGGACGAAAAAAATAGGGCGTAAAAAGGATTATTATATCAAAGAATTCAATCCCACAAGGGACCATGAAGAAAAGGCCTATATAGGAGCGAATATCAAATGGAAAGCAAAAATGTTGATAGCTCAATTGCGAACTAGTTCACATCATCTTAGGTGTGAAACGGGTAGGTGGGTGGTTCCTAAAGAGGAGTGGGAAAATAGAATATGTCGTTTCTATAACAAGGGTATGGTGGAGATGGAATGGCACTTTATCATAGAATGCTCAGCATATAAAGACATCGGGCCAGCTATGGGGATACGGTGCAGGTTGACAATTTAAATACCTTGTTTGAAGAATCAAGACTGGACAAAATTGCAAACTTCATCATCAAAATTCACTGCAGAAGGGTTGATCTCGAACGGAGCCTCCATTTTGTCTAGGGCTTTGCTGTGGGTGGTTCCTGTGCTGCTCTTGGGTCCCATAGGCTTCTTTGGCCTCGTGGACGTCATTAAAATATTTCATTTCATTTCATTTCAAAGGTAGTTTTTCTTTTTGTTGGTGGTGATAGAGATTGCCTTGAGTATGTTCTCCCTTCCTAAAGTGGATATTCCAATGGTTTTCATTTGTTGTGATGTTTTTGGGTTGGCGGTCGAAGTTGATATTGCATGTGTCGAGGCCTTTGGCAGTGGTGAAGGTGACGTTGATTCTAGGTCTGGTTATGCTCTGTAATTTTGTATGATTCAGATCTCAACAGTTAGTATGGTTTAGTAGCCTCTTTGGTTCTACACCGTGTTGTACTGGTTTTCTTGATGGCTTTGAGCCTATTACAGTCAGTTCCTTTTTCTTGGTTCCTAAAAAAAATATTTATTACTTTATTTATTTAATTAACCCTCCATATTTATGTGATAGTATTCTCTCACACTACACTTGGAATTTGATGGTCACTGAAAAATTTATGATGGTTTGGTGATTTAACTATTTTCAATTGACAATTTAAAAAAATTATATATTGTTAAGAAAATTGTTGAATTTATTAAAATCAATAAAAATATTATTTTTTAGACGAAATATTTTACACTAAAATATCTTTATCAAGTCTTATTAATCATACATATTAAATATGGAAAAAAATATAAATTTCTTCTAAAATAAGTGCTAACATAATGGTGTCATACATATATATATGTTCAAATTGGATGACAAGTGATAATCTAGTAGAAAAACATGTGGTAATAGTATCAAGAATCCATAATATTTATATATGGAATTACTAATGCACAATCAAAATGAATGGATATTTGATTAAGGTGATCTATTTGTTAATCACATACATATACATAAAATTCCTTTTAAAATTTTTATAATACACTCATTGCTTACCGTCAAAGACTAGAAAATGTTGAACTAAATTCAATTTTTTTTATGAACACTCGACAATGTTGGAGATATATTTATTGAGATTGAGATAGTTATATATATGCATGCTTTCAATGGTTACAAACTAAAAGAAAGATGGATGACATTAAAGTGTTGTGGTGTTACAATGGAGCGAGAAAAAATATTATTTATACCTAAGTTTAGTAGGTGGTGTATAATAAAGGAGTAAATATGAAAGGATTGCTAAAGGGTTTTCTCATGGTGGTGGTTGTGCAACAAGCTATGCTTGACTAAATAAAAATTAGAACTAGCATCTAATAATCAAGTTCATAATGACAATAAATCTTAGAAATCAAACTTTGGTAATGGAGTTTTTTCTCAAAAGAGTTTCTCCATGTATGCTCAATGTTATGACTATTTTCTTATTTGAATGTGTTAATACATATTTGTGCATGCTTTTTCATGTTATTTTATAGTTAATTGCATGCAATCTTAATTGGTAGATCAAATTTTCCTACTATTTGTTTAATTTCTTTCATTGCAGTTGTTTACCATACTCTCAACAATAAAGACAACCATATTATGTAAACCATGGTATAAAATTCAATTAATTTTCAATTTCACAATAGAGCAAAGGGGACCAACAACTTTACTTTCACAAACTTTGTGAGAAACACTTTTTGTGTCCAATATTTAAGCTTTAAAAACACAAATTTGAATATTTGAAGTCCAATAAAATCAAATAATAATGTATTATTAAATTATGATGCTTTTACCATTCATCTTATTATATTGTTATATGGTTATATTACAACATAGATGTGTTGTGGTTGATATGTGGTATTTGAAACTCTACTCACTTTAAAAGTAGTAGAATTGCTAATCTCTGAATGCATTACAATAGCTTTATAATCAGCCCAAAATCCAAAAAACTTAAATTCACCATTTTCATCAGTGATTCCCTCAATGCTTTTATTGCTCCACTCTTCTATCAACTTGTCCACAACATTTCCAGTGGCCAAATTGTTGAAATTGTTATCTGTTAAACACATTTTGTAACATCCATATGGATGTAATGCTGACCACATCACAATCCCATCCACAAATTGATGTGAATATCCTTCTCTTAACACTTCTTCTAAGTACTCTGCTTGTTTATCGCCACCTAAAGAATTTGTAACATCCACTTCCGTAAGCCAAATAGGTAACCCCATAGACCCCAATCTATCCAAAATTGAACGCATCAAAGGAATGTTTGGCTTTCCAAAATGAGATTCCAAACCTATTCCTGTCATCACTCCTAGGCTTGATATGTCTTGCAATTTTTTTAGATATTCATCTGGAATAGCCTGCAAGGTGAGTGGGGTCGTTAGTTATAAAATAAATTCAAAATATATATTTACTCTAAAAATTTGCCTTATGTTATAACATTATATCTATGGTCGCTAGTATACCATGAATATCAATAAATAAATGAATAAATCTTGTATGCACAACCATGTTGTTTACCATGTTATCATTGCAAGTCTCTATGGTGTTATAATCATTCATGAACATTGGTGTCGAGGGGTCCAATTCTTGAGAAAGTTTGAAGAAACCAAGTGATGCATTAGGTCCTAACTTATCTTCAAAGAAGGAGAAATGAAGCATCTCATTGCTCACATCCCAATTCAAAAATTGACCTTTATAACGACCCACTAGAGATCGAATTCGAGACTCCACCACACTTTGCAATTGTTGTGTGTCAGGTAAATCCTTAACCCACTGAGGAGTGTACTTTGGGTCCTCCCAAAATATATTGTGCCCTCGCATGGTTATGTTATGAGAATTGCAAAAGTCTACCAAAGCATCTGCATCTTTGTAGTTGAGGGATCCTTGTTGAGCCTCTGTGCTATACCATTTTAACTCATTTTCAAAAGTTGCTACATTAAATCGCTCCACGAACCATTTCTACAATTTGAAAAATATTATTGTAATTAAATATAAATTATAATGTTCAAAATTATAAAAATAAAACTTTGAAAATTACTCTTTAACATTTATAAAAGTAATGTATTTAAAGAGAAGAAAATATATTAATGCATAGTAAGATTATCAACAAATTTGGCATATCAACACCATACCTAAATCATTATAATACAATCATCATTTGTTAATTGTATATATAATTGATTATATCTAATATTAGTGGTGAATAGATAAACACAAATAAAACTTTGAAAATACTAAAAAGATTTTGCAAAATATTTTCAATTTTTTTTTTAATTATATTAATTTTATACAAGAGATATAATCTAAAGGGGTCATGAAAGAAATTATTTAGAGCTGATATTTATTTTTTAAATATAAAGATATCAAAATTTTAAAATATATAATAATATGTAATAATAAAACTATTAAAAAGCAATATACAAGTATATAATATTTACTACACTCTAAAGTAAAAGAAAATAACTCTTCAATAATTATAATATTAGACACTGGTATTTCTTGATTTTTTTTAATGGATGTATTTAAGCTATCTATACCAATTTAAATAGAATAGAAAATAAAACATACAATATGTAGAAATAGTTATCTCCATAGATCTTTTGAAACACTTAAACCATCTTTATAATTATCTTATAAATACTTCTTTTAACTTATTCTTATGAATCACACTAAAATTATAGTTTTTTTTTTTTTTGTTTTATTATATATTATTTATGATTAAAAAAATTAATTACATAGTATTATATAGATATATTTTCCAATCAAAATTATTAATTAAATTTTTTATAAGATTGAAAGTTCAATTTTATTTTGTTTCAATCTTTTTACTTTTAATATTTTTTTTTATAAAATTTAATTTATTAAATAGTAAAATTATATATAGAGAGAGAGACCTTCTTAGGTTGAAAAACAAAGACTAAATTAGAATCATCAAGTTTTCAGTCCATGATAATGAATTGTTAAATTTATGGATTGAAACTGTGTATTTTTTAATGGATCAAACTCTATGATCCATCATCAGAAAACATTCTTTATTTTCTTCTTTCTTGTTGCATGTTTCCTATGATGGATCATGGAGTTTGGTCGGAAACGTTGATTTAAAAAATGAACACAGTTTCAATGCAGAAATTTAACAATTCAAAACACTAAATACTTAATATGTCAACAAAAAGTATTTCAAATATATCTACCTGATAAGTATCATTAGATAGGATAGTTTTAGCTATGGCTGATCCAAAGGGAAACTCCCTCTTCATTTGATTTATCATGATTTTGGCTCCCTTCACAGGACTCCCTCCACTGTCTACAACATGCACAGTAACATTCCCTTTTCGATTCTGTTATATATATAAAAAATCTATTGTTATTCACTGATAAGAGATTAATCAAGTTAAGCTATGAGCAGAAACATATGTATCACCTTTTCAATGCTGGCTTGTTGATGTGATCTCCATTCTTCTTTAGTGAAGGGTTGAAGAGAGACACTATCCAAAAAGATTTCTACTCCAACATCTGTACTCTGATATTATACAAAATATATACATTTAATTGCATTGTTAAATTTGTAAAAATATGATAAAAATGTGTTTTGAATGGTGATCTACCTCGAAGTATATTGTGGCTGAAGGAGAAAATAAATCTACAGTGAGACCTCCTTTGAGTAAAGTCCAACAACCAGATTGGGCAATGACTGTACCAGCACAATTGTAAGTGGTGCTACCTGTGTTGGGGTCCTTCATGGCAAAAGTGGCCTTTACAATAGCACCACTGGAATTTCCTCCACTTATCTGTACCCATGCTGATGAAAAATATCTATTTTTAGTTACAACTTGAATAAATTTTGTATATGATAGCACTCTTATTGCAGGCAAATAGCTTTTTGATTACTATTTTTTATAAAAGAATAAACTAGCTATAAATTTTAAAATAATTATTTTATATATTTTTTATACTTCACATTTTAATTGTCTAAATTTAGATTTAAATAAAACTTTCAATTTCTTCATTTATATATAACTGAAATATAATTAAATTAAATTGAAATTAATCAAAATTTCAAACAACAAAAAGTTTCATTCATTATAAATATTTATAATATATTACAAATATATTATATTAGAAGTCTATATTTTTTAGATTAATAATTTAATATATTAAAACAAAATGTGGGATATATCAAATTTTTCTTTTTCTTTTTTATTTTTTAAATTACATTTTTAATCTTATATATATTTTAGAATTTTTAAAAATATAAACTAAAAAATACTTTTAAAATAAATAGATATGGTGAATTATTTTTTTGATTATATAATAAATGTATATTTTATTTTATGATCTAGTATAAATAATTTAGATACATCAAAAAATCTTAAGAAATATCACTAATCATAATTAAACATAATTAAAATTTATATAATAACAATCTTAATTTTACTTTAAATTTATCTATATATTTATTAGTAATAATGATTAATTTCACATAATAAAAACTTATATAATAACAATTTTAATTTTACCTAAAATTTATCAATTAATTTCTAAATATATAATACATATTGATAAACCATATATTTCAAAATATAAAATAGTCCATATAAAAGTGGCTACCTCAACGAATGAAGTATGCAGGCAATTTCAACAAGCTAATTCAATTTTATTTGTCTTTACTCTGCACAATAAGTTAATGGCATTCCTCACAAATTTATTTCTGTCTGGATGAACAGAAGTTAATAATAAAAACTTATACAATAACAATTTTAATTTTATCTAAAATTTATCAATTAATTTTTAAATATATAATTCATTGTATTTATTCATATTGATAAACCATATATTTCAAAATATAAAACAGTCCCTCTAAAAGTGGCTACCTCAAGGACACATAGCAGGCAATTTCAACAAGCTAATTCAATTCTATTTGTCTTTACTCTGCACAATCACAAATTTCTGTCTGTTTGTCTGGATGAACAGAAGTTAATGGAGTCATATTCCTCTCAATTTTTTAATTTTTTTTTCTTTTGATTGGTACTAAAAATTAGCATATTTCATACCTGCTAATGTGTACATGAGTTCTTGGGTTAGGTTGAGTTTCTGGGAGGCAGAGTCACAGCTGTTTTTTCTTCCAGTGGCAACTATATATTTATTTCCATTTTGATCAGATCTTATTTCTAGTGTGCTACCTCCAAAGGCACTCCAACCATCCAACCCATTGTCAAACTCAGGATTCACAATGATTCCTCCTCCATATGAAGATGGCAGTGGCAGGCTAACACACTGTAACAGAAATACAGTAATACCAATTAAAATACACCTGGTGTTTTACTTGGCAGTAAATATATATAGGATTGTCCCTCATAAGTCATCTTAAATATAAAGATAATGATAATTTTAAAATAACTATTTATGAATAAATTTTAAAACAGAATCCAAAACAAACACCAAAACCCAAATAGCAATACATTACCTTTGTAGTAGCAAAATAATCATAATATGATCCTGCCTCTGCAAACAGAATGTGTCATGGCATAAGTTTAGGGTGTTTCTATTAATTAAATAAGGTTAATTAATGAATATGTAATGAAAATGCATGTATATAGTTATACCATTAGCATAAACTGCTTCCAGTTGGGCTGAGGTTACCAAAATTAGCAGAATTATGAAAATTGCTGTAAGATGGCTAGCATCCATAACTGCTATATCTGATATGACATAACAACCTTTGTTAGCAGTAGCAGAAAATAAAAAAGTAATACCATCAACCTTAGCTGACTGCCTAGCAAGTTGAAGAGGGGAAAATATTGTAGACTTATGAAAATTCTGCCTTATAAGTTGTAGGTTAATTGTGATTGCACAACTAAGAATAGTAACACATTAACCCACATTCAATTATGATTACAAAATCAAGAACCAATTAAATTGTAAATTATGTAATTATGATGAATGACCTACCTTCAAATAACATATAGTACAGTCAATTATAAATGATTGCCAATCTAAGAACTTCTAAAACATGATCCACCTTCAATTATGATTGTAAGACTAAAAATCTGCTAACACTGACTACACTGTAAAAGGAATACATATCCACCCATAAACATTCTTGAAACAGAGAATCTGTAAAGCCTGTAACTTAGATGGAAACAAAGAATCTGAAAGGAACAAAATCTAAAGAAAGCTCCTAAACTTTATACATGAACAAAATACCCAAAGAAACAATCTTCTGAACATATAAATGCAGCATATCCTAAACATAATTTGAAAGCTATCTTATCTTGTGTTTCTCAAATACATTTTATGTTCCTTACATAGATTCTAGACATACTCATATTAGTCTACATGCACACACAGATACAGGTACATGCAGCTACAGATACTTGTATACACACCTTCAAAAGATGGTATGAGAGTACTCCACCTCCTTGAAATCTTATGGGATTGGAGGCTTTATATACATGTGCTGAGTCTTATCACCCAAGATAAAATATATACACACTAAAAGCTTCAGTGTGAAGTGGGCAATTCAGATTTAAAAACCATTCCTGATTAGTAGTGATTGAGCACTATGAATCTTTTTGAGCAGAGAAGACAGTGAAATACTTGCAAGAAACAGCCACTTAAATTATGGCCATGCCCCATGTCCACTAGAAGAGGTGACACTCCACCCTATGAATACATGTCAAATTAATTAAGAAGACAACAAATATCAACATGACCCACTAAATTTGTCGATTCTCTTTTTGTTTGTTAAATAATATGTATATATGTGTTATTTGTGTCCTAGAAAGATTTACTTTTTATAATTATATTTGTTGTTTTGTCTCAGATGACTTTGCTTGGATATCATTGTCATATCCATATTTATATAGCTTATTCGTTATCTTCACTTAAATTGTGGTAATTGTTGGGTTTTCTAGAGTGTTTTGAGGATACGGTTTTATCTATCATGGTTTTCTTCGAAGGCTATTTCATTGTATGCGTGAAGGCACCAACAATGGTGGTGGTTTGTTCCATACACTACCATTATTGCAGGAAAAGCAAGGATACAATTCTTAATAGATTTTGGTTATTGAACGGATGCTGCATTTGGGTGGATGGTGGAAAGTTGTGTTTCCATCTCAGAGGTATGAGATTGGATATGCAGGGGTAAGATATGGATATCTTTTAGTTTAAGTATTTCTTAGATATGTGTTCTATATCCCCTTTTAAAAAAGTGGGCACCATTTAAGTGCCTTTTCTTTAATAATCTTATAATTGTTCAGAGATATAAGACTGAATATGCAGGGGAAAGATATTTATATCTTATAGTTTATGTATGTTTTCTTGAAAAAAAAAAACATTTTCTAAGTGTTTTTTCTTTAATAAATTTATACGTGATATTGTTTAGCATTATTTGATAAATAATTATGAATAAATGAGTATTATTTTAGTTTTTCTGAAAGAGTTTTTAGGATAAGTAAACGTATTATTATTATTTTAGTTTTATTTTATTGAGATTTTATTAATATTTTGTGTTGGTTATCTAGATTTATGAAAGTAAGGAAATATTAAGAACTTGTGATAAACCTTTTCTTAAGTGAAAATTCTTAATAGGTGAGTCTCATATATGAAAGAAATGACAAGCATTTCAAAGATAAAAAAAGAAAATTTAATGTTCAAAATATTGATTTATAGATGGAAGATCTCGTGGACAAAGATTAGTAGGTTGCTATGTTAGAAAAGAATCTTTAAAGTAAGATGACAAAGATCAACTGAAGATTAATAAGAAGGCAAATATTTCAATTCAATTGCGCCTTTTAGATTTACTATAGTTGAATGCCTTAGGAGAAGCCAACACTAAGGAACTATGTGATAAATAGGATATTTGTATCATAAAAAATCCTTAGTAAACAGTTTTTTTTTTTGAAAGTTGTATTCTCTTAGGATGAATTGAGGTGACTACAATAGAGCATCTAAATGCTTTCAACATTTTGGTAAGTCAATTATTCTTTGTTGATATTAAAATAGATGTAAAATATGAATGTATTGCTTTGTTATTTTATTTTCTAGATTTGTGAGATAATCTTGTTATGGACATCACTAGTACATTGTCCAAATTAAAGCTTGTGGATATAGTCAAATCCTTGATTCAAAAGAAATGTGAGGGGAAAATCCATGGGAGATCTAACTTAGGGCACCTTGTTTATGAGAGGTTGTTCTCAAGAGAAAATAGAAAACAAGTCAAGGGGCAAACAATCTAATACTAAATTAGAGGTAAATGTAAATTGCTAGGAAGATCAATAAATATTTATTTTTATATTATAAAATAGGAAATCAAGGTCCCAACCATATTACATTGTAAGCTTGTAGGTTGAGAGGAGCAAAACTAGAAAATGACTAAATAGGAAGAACTAATAGAAAAGAAAAGACAAACTACACATAGTTAGCAAACAAATAGTAGGAAGCAACCACCAATTACAACATATCTTTGGGGGAGACACATTTTTCCCAATCTTGAAAAATGAAAGAAAAAATATCTTCCTTAGGGCTCTTCTTTTTGGCCTTCTTTGGAGCAAAAAAATTAGGATTATCCCCAATCCTTCTTTTCTAGGACTTTTGAGGAACATTCTCAAGTAGACATAGAGTAGCAATAGAATTGTGCATAACCTTTTTATTAAAATTAAGCACATTACTAACCCTTTCCTCCAAAGTGTCCATCCTTTGCTACATTAACTAAGAGGATTAGTGATATTGGCACAATAAGAACATATATGCACAATATTAGTCTTGTTATCCTCCTAGATTCATTTACCCTTGGATATTTCTTAGCCATGATGTCATTTCTAGATTCTAAAGTCACATATTTGTCAACCTCAAAATTATTGCCAAACTCAAAAGACTTAGTATCATAATGAGCATTCATTTCAAGAAATAAGTTGGGGCTAGAATCATTGGTAGGAGAATTACATTCATCTTTCATAAAGTTATGGGAATGATTGAGATCCTCATTCCCACTATTGATGTAGTCATTGTCCTCATGCTTAGTAGAATATTTGTCACTAGAAATAACCACCTCCACATTAGTAGTAGAAGAAGGAGAAGAAATTTTGGTAGTCAACCTATTGGATATTCTCACTGACTTCCCTTTAACATATTTTTCCATAGTAGCTAGACTATTAAGACTATCTAAAATAGAGGCTTTATCTTTCTTGTTGTGAGTAGATAAAGTCTCCTTGATAGAAGTATTAACAAGATAATTAGATCATTGAATCTTAGGGTTTTCGGTCTTGGCCTTAGTTACATTAACATTATTGGAAAATTCCTCAATGGTTTGAGAAGATACTTTTAAAAGGGAATCAATGGTATAATAGCAAGGGAAAACTTTATTATCATTCTCAGAGACATCTTTACCAAGTTCAAAATTTCTTGCTACCACGTTAGTAAGCTCATATTTAAAAATTATTTTATGCTTGATAGATAAATGATAAAGTTTAATAAATTTACCCTTAACCCTGGAAGAAGAGGGAGCAAGCAAACCAAAATTCCCTCCTTCAACTTTGATAAGAATAGAGGTAGGGGATGATTTAAGCTTTGAAATAAGAGGATTGATAGGTTTCTAAAGGCACATAGCAAAGTGGAACTTATAAAGTCTAAAAATTATCCTTAACATAGAGGCACCATAGCCTTATCATTTAAACTCACCTTAACCAAACTTTCAAGGGAGCTAAGAAAAAAATAGGGAAAATTAACAACCTTATTATGCTTAAGATGGTTAAGAAGTAGGAAATGATAATGAAAAACACATTTAAATCTACCTTCAAGAGTGAAGTACTTAACCTTGTACCAAGGGTGTGGGAGACTCTCTTGCTTAAATCCAAAGATGGGACACTTGTTAAATCACTTGACAAGTGGGTGAGAAAGTTTCAACAGGTGTCTCAAGTCATGAGGACACATGTCTCAATGCTATGAAGTGATACAAAAATAAAAGGAAGCCCAAGTAAACTTATGCTAGGTGTGAATAGGCCAATCCTAGAAAGGTGATTGGCTAACTAGGTAGATAATGACACTATATACATTAACAATGTGTGGTACCTTGTACAAATCTAGGGGTTGGGATATGGATGGGGAATCATATGGATTTCTCTTTCCAAATGTGTCATAAAGGTGACCAATAGATACAAATTTAGGAATAATGGGGTAGCTTGTGCTATCCAATTCTTGGTCAAAAGCTATTTTATTATACATTAATGGGAAATGAAAGCTTGGGGAAAGCTTGCTTGCAATAATGTCATCAATGATATCAATTTTATACTCATCTTGATCAACAAGATATCATGATCATCAGTTCCAAATGGATTTTGAGGGGACTCATCAAAACAAGATGGGTTTATGATTAGGATCATTGATGAGTTAGGATGATGTGACTTGGATGGCTTGATGACTTGAAATTCTAAGGGTTGGACCTTAAGACTTTCTTTGGTGTCAAAATGATAAATTTTAAGAGGGTAAGATAACTTAATTTTGATGGATTTGATGGATTGGTTAGGTCAAATCAAGGTCAAGGATACATGACACTTGATGTTGGATGGCTTTGATTGATTTTGGGTGGAGTTGATAGTCTCTAGATTAAACACAACACAAAATGGTGTAGATGCATTGATCAATGAAAATGTAGAGGAATTCCCCTATGTGTCACAAAAATGTTGCAATTTGTGTGAATACACTGATTTATTACATGTATATATGTTGAAGTGTATAAATGGGTGTACATGAAGTAGAACTATTGATTTATTATATAAATATTGGATGGTGTAGATACACTGAAGGGTGAAATGAATTAGGTGCAAAAATGATGAAGCATTATAAAATTGTAAAACATGCAACATGTGCACCAATTTGTGGACTTAGAAGGAATTTGGTGATTTTGAATGGATTTAGACTTGGCTGATAGGGTTTGGATGTACAACCTTAGGATGATTGGAGGATGAAGTTGAATGTATTTGATGATGAACTGGAAGAAATCATTGATTAAGGATTTTGATGGTTATGATGATGAAAGGATGAAGGGTTAGATGGATCAAGAATCAAGACTTTAGATTGTGATTTTAATTGGATTCAATTTCTAGACTAAGGATAGGCTAAATTCCTAAGCAAGAGGCATTCAATTACCTACTAGGGATAGGCTAAGTTCTTAAGAAATAATTGATTGGTGATTGGATTTGATTACGATCTTGGTTGACGCTATGTGTCAATTTTCCATCTTAAGATGGGTGATCAAATTGGTTGTGTTTAGATGAATAAGTAGGATTAAGGATTATAACATGTATTAGGTTGAATAAATTTGATTATATGTGATGGGGAATTTGGATTAGATGGGGATTTGGATGGAATTAAGGTCCTTAAAATATTAATTATGGGATTGATTAAGATTGTGATGATTAAGGAGATTATTAGAATGGATTAAAGCATTAATTAGAATGAATTTGGCAAATGATTAAAATAGATTTGGTACAATACATTTGATGTTGAAAATGGAGGTAATTATGTAGCTTAATACTTTGTAAAACTATGAGATTGTAGATCTAATTAAGTGTTCTCTGTTACAATTTCTTTGTGTATGATTATCTGTTTAGATTCATTTTACCAATTATAGAAGTAGACAAAATATTGTAGAAGAATAATACCAGAAGATAGAAGTGACACAACATATACCATGGAGAAACCCTTTCGGGAAAAACTCCACCACCAAAATCAATAGTGCTTGTATTATTTAACCTTACAACAAGATTACAATAATTGTTTATCAATCCTTGCTTGAGATGCTTCTTTTGCCTTCAACAATTCTTCTTCACAACCTGCAATAAACTCTCCTGTGTTCAAGCATGAATCCACACATCATGTGCCATGCTTCACAAAAGTACTCTCTTCAACTTGCTACAATTTATAGACAATAATGAGCCTTGTAAACTCCAAGGAGTTTGCAAATGCAATGCACAAAGCTTATCTCACAAAACCTATGCCTATTCTTTGCAAGTAGAGTTCTTCCATGAAAAACAATGTCAAACCAAGTCCATCAATTTGGGCATCCAAAACTGAAGTCCTAACTCAACGCTGATTACAAAGATATCTTGTAAGCTTCTCTTCAAAGTTGGTACCCAAGAATGGGCCCACTTAACTCAGCCTTATAAAATATCTTATCATGCAAAAGTGTTAACTCCAAGATGCCAATTTGGGTGCCCAAGGTGGGTCCAAGTCAATCTCTGTTAACTAAAACATATCTCTCCATCAATTCATGCAAACATGAATCATGATTGATCATCCCCACTTAGCTGAATGTATCACTTGTTATCTGTCATGCAACTCAAGTCATTAGTCATGCATTCCAAGTCAACTAAAGTCAACTAGCATTCAACTAAAACTAACTACATGCAACTGAAGATAACTGAACTGAACTAAACTAAACTAAACTGATACTAAACTAAACTTCATGCATGCAAACATCAATCCCTAACTTCTAGGATCTTTACATGCATTACTGAAGTGTTATCTTTCCTCCAAACAATTAACTTAACTCAAAGTGAGTTTCACCTTCCATGTGGGTGCCCCATGTGCTCCTATTTTGTAGGAGCTCTTCTTGGGCACCCCCACATGTTCCTATCATTTAGAATTAATTAAAAAATGTCAATTTACATTTTCATTTCATTTGAATTTAATCTCTTTCTAATCCTAGTGTTGGGGAACACTTTCCAAGGACTTAAAAGATACAAGAAATAATGATTAGGATTGTGATTAAATGGCATCCTATTTCCAACATTTGATTGGGTTTGATGATTTGGATTGGATGATTATAGTGGTTAGGATGAGGTTGATTTGGGAGATTGGATTGGATTAGGAAGGTTGACCTTTGGAAACATTTGAAAATAATCAATTTCAATAAGAATTCAAAGGTTTATAAATGATTTTAGATTTTAAGGATTTTAGATTAAGACACTCCAAGTATGATAAAAAGCTATGATTTTTTAGGTGATTGTATCATTCCTCATAGGCCCACATATATACCTCCTTTAATGAATGGGTGGCATTGGCCCCTTTTAAAGGACCTCAAGTTGTGGGGATAACTGGAGGAGTTATGAATGTCTCCCCATGGCCTACTAATATCATGACCTAATGGTTATGATTTTTAGTAACTTCCTAGTGTTATCCACATTTGGTGTACTACAAGATTTAATATAGCCAATAGGTCTTAGACTAGGAATGAACCATGGTTGCTAAGTGTATCCTCAATATACTATAAGGGTACATGAGTCTAGATTTCATAAATGAAAGGGATAGATGTCAAATAGTTAGGAGAAGAGGGTAAATCACCATTCTCCTTCAGTTCCCCAAGGTACAAATATCTTGGGGGCTTAGCTTGAATGCTAATATTTTTCTTCCAAGGGGCATGCCTTTTAATTAACCCCCTTATTTTACATTCATTCTAAATGCTAGAGTTGGGTTCATGCCCTAAGGTGATAAAATGCCTAGGCATGGCCCCTAAAAGGATGATCTAATGAATTTTGGTCACCCAATATTGCACGAAGTGCAAGGGGAGAGAATACATGTGACCGAAGTCCTTGGGATAAAAGTGATAAAAAAATATACCAACTTAAGATTTTGATCTCCAAGATCACCTAAAGGTGTGAAGAGAGATCATACACTTAAGTAGGCCTCACAAGCATGACATGTACAAGGTTAATTTTCATTAATAAATGAAGTGTGACTAGATTAGTGATAAAAATATGTGTCTTCAAAACTTGATTTCTACAAAAATAAAGTGTTAGTAGTTTATGGATTATGTCTTGAACAAATGCTTTCTTTCACAGGAAGATGTTAAGTCACAAGGCACATCAAGCAATGACTTGTGCAGGGGGTTAATAAAGCTCAAATGAAAAAATATGATAAAATCATATTACCCAAGTAGAGTCATTGGAGGTGTAGAGCCATTGATTTGTGTTGTAGACACCAATTTTGATCAGGCCCAAAAAATGGCCATAAACCTACAAAAAATAAGGTCAAACTTACAAAATACCTTAGGATAATATGATCAACATATGTATATAAATAGATATAAAAGGTGTAGAAAGTGATAAAAATAAAGTTGGAAGCTTGGTTTTCTAGATCCACCACTTTGGGTGCAAAAATGGTGAACAGTTGTAGACCCACAAAAACATGATTAGGGATAAAAAAAAATTGATCAAAACCTACAAAAATTAGTGTTAGGGGGTCACACAAGAGGGTCAGGATGATATATAAACCTTTAGGATGATATAACACTACAAAAACATAATATTATAGGCCTAAAAACCTTGATAATGTGATCAAAACATAGATTTTTGTGAGACCCTATTGGCCTGCTAGGCTTAAAGTAGATGTGTTGATCTAGTACAAGGTTGTTGAAACATATTAAAGAGATGATGATATATGCAAAAGCGAATGAGTGACCCTATGTGTTGCAAAAATGTTGCAGGTTGTGTGAATACACAGATTTAGATCTAGATTTGCTAAAACATAAAACAAATATGTTGATTTGGAACTTGCAAGTGGAAAAATATACAAGCACATGAAAATGGTTAGAAAATGGGATAAGATCCCACCATGTGTGCCAAAGATGTGTACATATAAAATTTAAGCATAAAATAATAATTTAATTCAAGTTAACCTATCCTACTCATAATGAATGCAACACTCTGATTAAGCATAAGAATTGATAAAGACATCAAGATGAAAATACAAAGAAATATCATCAAAACTAACCCTTGTTGCACCAATCTATGGTGTTTATACTCTGAGATCATATGCGAGTAACCATTAATAATATCATAATATTGGATAGGGAGTATATGTTATTGAAAATAGCTTAGGTTGCATCCAATTTATAGATTTTTAGATGAAGGATTAGATTGATGGGATTGATTTGAAAGGTCAAGGGCTCTCATTACTTTAGAGGATTGTGAGGATGAGGGGAGGAAAATTGTCTCCATGTGGTTGGTAGATATGAAGGAGTCCAAGATTAAAGGAAAATCTTGATGGCTGAGAATTCCCATGGAAGAACTAGATGGATGGGATTCAAAGGGTACTTTGAGGTGCCTTGTGGGTATGCGAACATCTTTGACCCATGTGATGTGTACCAATACCCATGTCACATGTACAACGGTCCATACCTTGTGTACAAAGGTCCATGCCTATGTACACTTTTGGAGGATGTGCATGATTTGAGGGAATTGATAAGGGTTGGGAATGTGCAAGTGAGGAATTGGTGGGATAATTGGTTTTAGTCTTTATTGAAAAATATATAGAAAAGGGAATTTACAAAAATAGATATATTTATTTAATTTTTGGCATGAGGATGGGGAACTTAGATAAATAAATATTTGGATTTGTTTGTACCTAAGGTGAACTATAGAAGAAGGATGATTAAGTATTTAAGCTATGAATAGGGTTAGATGAATAGTGATTTTATTAATTAAATAATAAAATATGATTTAATTAATAGTTGAATAAAAATTAGATAATTAATCAAATAAATAGGGATTTATTCGATCAATTATAAAGAAAATGGTTGAGTAATGGGTTTAAATGAAGATGCATCAATTTTAGGTGTCTAAAATAACCAAAGGATTTACACGTGACACTGATTACAACATATTTTGGGAGATTAGAGTAGTTAACTTATATCACATTTAAACAACACTTTTAATAAAATATTTAATATAGGTCAAATGTCCACTACTAATTGTTTAACTCTAATGTTTTCATACCTAATAATAGTATATAATATCCTACATTATTTGATCACATGTGGAAATGCTAACTCACAAATTGCAAATGGGTTGATCTCACAATAATGTGTCCCACTTGTGGGACATCTTGATTTTTTCCTAAAATCACATATTTTTTAGAAAAAATAATTATTTAAGTCTAGAGGGGTTCCATCTAAGGGGTTTCAATTGATGGGGGTTAGATCAAACCCCCTTGGATAAAACCCCCATAGGGTTAAATCAAAACCCTAATGTAATCTCCTGTGCACCTATCAAAATGTTAACATAAAAGTAATTTTACTTCACCTTTTGGGGGATAAATATATTCATTTAGAAATACCACTTTGTAATAGACCTAAGTATACCTTTATAAAAATTACTTTATGTATTATTTATAATTAAAAATTAATGACCTCTACCCCCAAGCATAGACCATATAGTTGAGCCATTAGAAACATAGAAAATGGATGTAGGTTCAAAACTTTTCTCAACTACGACATGTGGTTGAGGTTTCTACACACTATCCATGAGTTATAGGGGATTGCCTTGTGGATTGTCGTATTTAGATGTCAATGTTAATACCATGTTAGTATGGGTCATTAAGATGTCAATTCTCTGAGTTAACAAAACAAAATAAAAATAATAAAGAACTCTATTCAAGGCACTAGGATGTCAATTCTCTGAGTTAACAAAACAAAATAAAAATAATAAAGAACTCTATTCAAGGCACTAGGAAAAATAACAATTATTATTCGAAAAATCTCAAAAAATACACTATGTACTGTACATATATGTCCTTTCAATGAAAAATGAAAAAAAAAAAATTGATATATATGCCAAGAAAAATGTGTTACGAAATAATATAAGTTTGAAATTTCTATTAGAATTGATTCAAAAACTAATAATATAAAATATCCATGCACTAGACATTAGAGTTAAAGATCTAATTGTAATAAATCATTTAATTTTTTTTATTTGTAGTGAAAATATGCATTATGGAATCATTTCACTCAATAAAAAATACTTAAAAATTCAATTGAAAAATTAAAAAAAATATACTGTTGTCTTTATTTTTTTAATTAAAAAATATTGCTTCAATCTAGATAGAAAATACCACAACTTATTAGTTTACATCATTCTTAAATTCTTGACCATTTGTTTCCTATAATTGACACAAACTAAAAATATTGATTTTGAGCATTCCATTTTTGTCAAAAAGTGGTACATACTATTGTGGGATCACCTAATGTGATTTGTGCTTTCTTTGAAATATTGGTTGTACATATCAAAGCTAACTCTTATGTATTTTTTAGGAACATACCAAATCCCAAAAGAGATATTTTGGTGGGGGTATTGTTAGAGTGAGATGTTTATTGTACCCATATTTTCATGCCTAGTTACAAAACGAGTTGGTGATATATCTAAGGAATGAAAAATGTGAACAAAGCTAGGTTTAGTGTGAGATGTAAAACATGAAGAACCATAAGCCATATGAATAGTAGAATATATCATGATATGTATAGAAATCATTATCATAAGGTGCATCAAAATCTTCTATAGATCATGAGCCACATGATAGAGAAAAGGAATAATCATGAGCTAGATGTGGTGAACAAGGTGTACCGTGTATAAGTATACCACTAGTGATGGAATTAAAATCATCATAAATCTATCCTCACTAGGATAATCATCATAGATATGTAATCCAAAATCAATTAGTATATCATTAGGCATGGATGAAGTGTATCATCATATGTACATAAGAATTTTAGACATGTACATCTATAGCATAAGGAGTTATAGGTTCAAAATGATCATCACTAGACATATTGCCATTTTAAAAGAAGACAATGCACTCAAACAACATAAATCTATGGAGATAGTGTATCATGACATATAATATATTTATTATCAAAAGTTCTAACCATGTCATGCATAGGGGAGGTAAACCTATATCATCTATCTCCATCCTAAAAGATGTCACTAGTTATATTCTTGCTAGTTATGTGCACTACCACAATCCATATGATCATCATCAAGATTATGAATAAATACCATAAGGGGATCTAATAGACATTGATGAGCACTGGTCAGTTTTATGAAGGAAAAGATGAGACATGATATAATGTAATGCCCCACCTTGGTTACCGTTAAAATAAAGTGTAAAGAATAAAATTAACTGAACAATTTTTTTTTTAAGATTAATTAATTACACAATTGCCATAAGGTTTCCAAGACGATGTTACATAAACATAATAAATAATCTCAACACATTAATTCACAAAACATAAGTACAAATTTAATGCCATGAATGATCCAGTTTACAATACTTAATACATTCGAATATCCATATGTCCA
>VDFB02314957.1:0-16781 GCA_007258455.2 Sequoia sempervirens | reverse complement strand
AGATAGAGGATTATTAGGTTGACTGTGTAGATGAATATGAGGTAAGAAAGAGAAGTTTGATGAGATTAACCTTGAGGTAGATAGTTGTACATTCAATTTAAATTGGGATATCCAAGACATAGAAGATGATGAATATGACCTAGTGGATCCCATTTATGCTAGTCACATTCAAACTCAACCTATTGTATCCATGAAATGGAGTATGAAAGAGAATGAGACTATTGAGGCCAAGACCATGGTTATGTTAAGAAGAACATAAGAGTGGGTAGCGAGGAAGAATACAAAAAAGCAAGCTCCCCCTATGAGATCACAAAATACTCAACCACAAAGAGAAGGTAACCAACCACCCGCAACCTCGAGAACACAAACTTCTACTTCACATTAGATTCCATCAAAGAGCCAAGGTGGTGTAGATGGTGATCCTCCAGAGAGAAACTTGCTAGAGAAGACATGTATAGAAGGTGCTCCCGGGTCTTCTCAATAAGAAAAAGATAAGGAAATAGTTGAAGAAGAGGAAAAAACAATCAATGTCTCTACCTCTCCCTCTTAGGAAAATGCTTCTTCTTCTCTTGAATCTTCTCCTAATAGCCTGATGTACACAAATCTCCTAGGATAGGTCCTACTCCTCCCTCTTCTCCTGAAGATAGGCCATCTGATACTCCCCCTTTGAGAAGAGTGTTATTTGGTTCCCCTAGTTCTAGGTCAGCTACCACCTCTTATTGGATTGAATAAACACTATCAAAGAAGAGGAAACTAGTCCAAGTAAACTTCCCTAAGAAATAATTGGTGGGCCAATTGATTCAGATGAATCCTAAACCCAAGAGGTTGAAGACTACATCTATATTGTTGGAAGATGACAACATCATAAACATATGTGTGGAGGTAGCTCATCCTTTTATGCAAAAAGAAGTAAGTCAACCCACAACTAGTGATTTCAATGTTAATAGAGTGAATTTGGGGCCTTCTACAAGGGATGGAGATGTGCATAACTTTCAAATAACAATAGCTAGATTGGTGGAACATATAGCTAAGGACAAGAAAAGAAAAGATGAGCTAAAGGGTCAAGTCAAAGTTCTAACTTAATGCTTTAAATCTATATTTGACATTGTCTCTTAGCCAATTACCCAAATAGAATCTATTTTTGACCTAACATCATTAGTGGGAAAGGAGGTAATAAGCTAATTTTAGAATTATAAGGCCCACAGTAAAGCTACAAAAGAACGAGCCACTAATATCTTAAACAAAGGGAACTAGTTCATTGCCGACATGAATAAAGTGTGTAAAGATATGGATGCCTTGAAGTTTGAAGTAGAAAGAGACATTGCCTCAACTAAGCATGAGGAGGCGGTGTGGGAAAATACCCTTGGTGATCTTAAGGGGATGTTGAATTTAGGACTTGAGAAGCTAGTTTATGAAAAGATCATCCCAAATATTATAGATAACTGATGCCTTATGTGGAATAAGAGAATCAAATGGAAACCCTTCGGGGTTAGATAGAGTATACAAGAAATTGGTAAAGTGTTGACATAATGCAACATGATCAAGGATGAAACTCAACAAAACTTCTCAAAAATTGGCTTGTAGCTTAGAAAAGAAGGCAACAATCAAGTTGAAGATGAAGAAGCCTTGAATGGAAACCTCAAAAAGATAGTTGATGAAATATGTGATAAATGACAATTTGATGCAGAAAGTCTAAGAAGATTAAGTGGCATTGACTTGATCCTATTTTAGTTTGTTGCACTTGTAGTTGCCTATGAAGGAAAATTCAAGATAGGAAAGGCAAGCAAATCTCTCTAGAAGCTCAGAGCCAGGAACATCATCATTCCCCAACATGAGGAGATGCCACCTATCATGAAAGATTTCTATGCTTTCCAGGAAAAAGGTGCCACATTGTCAACCCAGTCAGCCAAGAGGATAGCAAGTGAAGCACCACCTCAATGACCTTTCGGTTGCTTTTTATTAATTTTATGTTAGTTGAAGTCTTTCTTTTAAGTATTGGATAGTTATTTTATAAAGAAGCGGTTATGTATCTGCTTTATATATATATACCTCATAAATATAATAACCCAAATACCCTTCCTTATTTCTCCTAGACACTTTTACCTTGCCAATTATTTATCTTTAGGATTAGTAATTGCTTACTTTTTGTGAAAAAAATGTATAATCTTTATTTCCTAAAATTGGTTGAAATAAGTTGACCAACACTAACATAATGGTATAGTTTTTAGTATTGTACAATTCATTATGCACGGTTGGTCATTATTCTCAGCCAAGTGGATTTTAAAGTAGACTTCAAGGTAGTTGAAGACAAGCATCGAAAGCGTAGGCGCCAAAATTTTAGGAAGTGCATAGTGGATCGAGTCTTTTTAAGCTTTCTGTTATTTTTTGTTCAAAGACTTTATGGATCACTCCGAACCTTTTAAATGCTTTATGTTATGGACCTAAGTCCTTTAGTTAGTTGAATTTTGTTGAAGACTTTTTCAGTGGTGATCTTCACCATCTGAATTATAGGATATCGTTATGCTTTAATAATGTGCTCTTAAAAAAACTCTCTGTGTTACACCTTTGATATGAATAAAATAAGTTTTATCAATCTTACTCTGAGTTATTAGTATTGTGCAATGGAATTATCTTGGATGGATTAATCTTGAAGAAATCAAAGTTCATGTGATCTGGGTTAAGCGTAGTAGTACTGAGAGCTGGCCACTTGAGGGAATCATAGAATAGATGTAAAATGCAAAAAAACTCACATACTAAATATAGTACTCCAAAAGCAAAGCATACTCCAAATAAGGAAAGTGATATAAATATATTAAATAAAATATCTATAATGCTCTAAGGCAAGTTACAATAATGAAATACAATCTCATACACCGATAGGGTGTTACATCACATTTGTTTCATTGTTACAAGTATAAATTTATCATCAGTAATTACATCCATGAAGGTAAGTTTACATTTATAGATTAGCTAAGTAAAACATACAAGAAGTATATCCATATAATAAAGAAGTCTTTGTCCTCAAACGCCATGACATTGTTGGTCTTCTGCAAGCCGAGGCCAAGAGTGAGGTTAAGGCACCTTTTCCGCCCAAACCACGAAGTACATAACTTCCTTAGGTTTCTTCCTAACATGAAGAAAGCACCGACCCTGCATGAGGAGCCTAGCAACCTGGAACGGTGTAAGCAAGAGGGAATCTATTGATGCATGCCTGATGCCTATATGCAATTCCTAAACTAGAATAACATAATAATCGCATACAAGATGTGGCAAAGACATATATAATATAAAATCTAGGCTTTTCAAAACCATCTATTTCACTAGTACAGTAGCTTGGCTAAGCAATAATAATAAAATGGTAATTTAGAAAAGGTAAATTATTGTCTTTGGGAGCCCACATTCGACATTTGTCATAGAAGTAATTTCATAGAAACAATAAATATAACATAGTATCTCAAAAGTTTGTTAAAAATAACAAGCACTCACTAATCATTAAGCTTTGTTGGAAACACATTTTATTCCAAGTTTGTTAATTGGTATCTATATTTACAATTCCATCGATATGAAATAACCCATAAAAAGACAAGTTGCTCATAATTAGTTCTACAACTCAATCCAATCAATTTACTTATAATCCATGCAAAAATAGCAAATATATGTGTTTATATATCTTATCATTTGCATAATAGATTTTATTAATCAATTTCCAATTGAAATGGTTTAATCTAAAAAAAATAGAGATACATTTTAGTATTCCAATGAGTACTTTCTAAATTAGATATGAATATATATTCTTTTCAGAAATTAAATCTTGCTCAATATATATATATATATATATTGATATATATATACATATATACATATTCAAAATTGTATCATTTAGAAACAGAAGTAGTTATAACTCAAAAATATATAATTTTAAAACAACAATTTATAGAAGTCCCAATTTATATAAAGAAAAGAAAACACACACACACACACACACACACACTTATAGCATATTCTACAAAGTATATATATGCCTGTGCGGGCAGTGCCCTCTCCACAGGCTGTGACTTGTGGAGGGGCAGTTGCCTCCACAACACAGCCCTTCCAAAAGGTAGCGTGGCTGCTGTTTCAAACCATTTCTTCAATTGAACTTCCTTTCACATAAACAATGATTCAACATTCGATTGAAATTCAATTACCATACTTGGTATTTAATATTCTTTCAATTTGTAGTATTATATATATGTATATATATTATATGGCGCAATATAAAATATATATATATATATATATATTATAACATCTGTTGCTAGTAAAAACAACCATTCAGTGAAAATTTAAAAGAAATCTAAAATACAATTTATGTTTTTTGTTCATAATACAATTTGCAACAATAAGATAATATAACACACACACACACACACACACATATATGTATGTATGTATGTATGTATATATTATATATAAGGAACAAGAAAATACAGACTTGTATAGTCATGATGCTAAATTTCATACAAAAAATAAAACATTAAAACACCAGAGGCATGATTACAATTTGTACAATCAATTGGGAATCAATAGAGGATTTCAATCTTTCACACAAAACAATCATTTATTCACACATTTTGAAATTAAATACATGGTAAAAGAATTAAAAAACCTGGTAAACGCTTTTCATTTTGGCTCACTCCCATTCTCCTTCTCTTTCCAATGTTCTTTTCTACTTTGCTCAAATTCCCTACTCTACTTTGGTTATTATTTTTGTAGAATGAAAGATAGAGAAAATGAATCTAGAGTTTTGAATGAATCTTCTGGTTGCAAGAATAAGAGTTTTTATTATCTTTTATTATTTTCTCTCTCTTTTTCTATCTCTGTTTTGCTTTGTTTTTCTAAATTTAACTTCTTTTCTTCAATTTTTGTACTTTTCTAATGTTTTCTATCTCACTGATATTTTTTTGAAAATCTTTCTTTCTTTTCCAAGATTTATTTCAAGTTTATCTAATAAAACTAATTTTTAAAAGAAAACATGATTTATTTGCCATGCATCACTATTATCCACAAAATAATAAATAAATGTCATTTAATCTTCAAATGAAATCATTAATTAAAATAAAATAAAACTAATTCTTTTATTTCTATGTACTTTTAATTTACCATCAATTAATTTAAATAACTAACTATAAAGTACGAAACATTATAAGATGATTATCTAAAAGAAATTCTAAATGCAGCTATATGTTTATTAAGTGTTTGTGTGTGTGCAAGAGAAACCATTCCATCTTAACCCTGCCAGGTAGCTAGCCTCCTCTTCCTTAACTACACCCTTGGTCTTCGACAACCTGCAACTCATGTAAACTCAGACACCCATTAATAGATTAGTATCCAAGAAAATATAAATTGAAGCAATATAATTCATCATTCCAAAATAACATTTTCTATATTGCATCATTTCGAAATAAATAATATTCATTGCATTTCAATAAAATAAACATTCACTTATTTCATCTTTCAAATAACATAACATTTATTCTACCACACCCAATTATTCATATACCAATTCCACATAAAGTAAATGCAAGCACCATCAAAGTCTGAGACGTGACATCCTTCCCCACTTGGAAGAGACATATTACAAAACATTTACATAACATAGTCTTAAACATCCAGTATATATAATAAGTCATAATATGCAGAAATGAAAATATGTTAAAATCTTAGATGTAGGAATGATTTATCAATATCCTTCACATTTTTCTAGGTGGCACTATCCACCGAAAATTGGTCCCACTAGACCCCAAATTGCACAACATCTCGATTCTGCAACTTAATGTTGCGCCTCTCCAAAATCCCTGTGGGCTCCACTAGCACCACCCCTGGATCCTGAAACTACAAGGTATGCCAATCATGCACACCACATACATGGTACATCTGCTTATACTTATGCATACAAAAGCGCATGGTACAACTACCATTCAATTAAATCGAAGCGACATATGGCTCATTTGCTAGAGCATAAAAGAATGACATTGCAACATTCAAGCATAGGAAATTAATCACCCTTATGATGCCCACCAGACGAGGCATAAATCATAGTCCATCATAGACACATAAAAGCACAAATCAAATATCACAATTTTGGAAAAACACAACATATTCTTAAAAGATCAGCCCTCCCAACCAACACTAGGTTGAGGTCTCAAAAAGTAAAAAAATCTCCAACGGTGCACCAACTAGGTCAAAACAAACCATCGTGCATACAAATCCTCTAAGACTAGGACACTCGCTATCCATTTTTCCTTTGATGAATTTGATTTTGAAATTTCCATGCGTATACACTTGTACCTTATGTGTACTTCTCTCATTTCTATCATTATCTATATCTATTTTTTCATCTATTACACTATCTCTTATTTATGTTCTATTGCCTCAATTCGAACTTGAATTACAATTCATACCTTCGTCTTATTTAGAATCATAATCTCTTTTATTCATCTTTTCCAAGTATCCTCCCATCCTTTCTTCCATTTCCACACAAATCTTCTTATCTCAAAGATTTCTTCTCACCCTCAACTTCTAACATTAATATCTTGACCATTTTAGTCTTTTCACTCTTTCATTTCAACTCCAAGCTACTACAACATTCCACATCCTATCCTTCATACAATCATGAGGAATTCCTATCCTATTCCCTTATCCATTCTAAAATATCTTCTTCTAATTTAGCAATTAATGTTCCCAACATTTTCCACACTCTACCCTTCACAACTCACACCTGACTTATATTCACATGAATTCTTATTTCCTTTGCTTTCATATCTATCTTTACCTTGTCTTTTATCACTTGTTCATTTTCTTGTGTTTATCCTTTAGAATTTATTATCCTTTTTTATCTATTTATCCACCTTTAACTGAAATCTACTACACATCTATTTTGCTTTCGCAACTAACATTCTTTCTACCATTACTTGCTATTTCATCATATACGAAACAAGTTCTCTTGTATATATATAATTAGGAATCAACATTTAAGCATATTCTCAAATTCCATTTCACATCTTTTTAGTATCAAGTCATGATGACCACACTAATTGGAAAGATACTCATACCAATTGATTCATAGCAACACTAGTTGTTTCAAAACTTTCTCAACTTTTCACGCAATAATCACTTGCTTCTAACAACGAATTGAGGAATTTCAATCTATCATAATTCTAGCAGCATACACACCAAGAACTAGTGCATTCTCCATATTCTACTCCCTCGTACAATCCATCGGAGGCCCATCATGGACATGATAGAGAACATAACATGAAACTTGACCAATAGTCTAAAACATTCAAGCATAGCCACCATTAAGAAAGTAAATCAAACCAAGGAAAAGAAAAATTCAATTTCAACAATAAGGCATAAAATGCACACAATTTCAACAATAATTCGAGCACATGACCATAAAGGTCACAAGATAAATAAGTATAAAAAATTTGATGGATATACTTACTCATAACACAAATAAAAATTCAATGCTGGCCTTGACAACATTTAGTAAATTAATCAAAGTCAATTAAATATCAAATTTCTCAAGTTACATAACATATGAACTACGTGACTAATTCTAGTCACAATAGAGGGATTACAATACTAAACTATACCTAGATTCCAAAATACGAGGTAAGAGAACACATTCAATCATGGAAAACAATGAATCGTCTAAGACTCCAGTCACACAAAGCATGAGATCCTTTCTACTTAACCAAACCAACATCACTGAAGATTTCAAACAGCAAAAGTTGCATCCCATTCAAGGAAATCACAATCACCATGAAATGACACACATAGTCATACACTAGTGAACATCCACAACCCAAGATATCTAACACCTCACTCTCATAACAAAGAGCGATTACCAATTCCCACTTTACAGGGATACACCACTCATATGGATAACACATTAATGCAACAATCACATAGTAATTTACATAAAGTTCTCATTCGTACAAAGTATGAGTATGGTCTCATGGTGCATCACTTGCATGAAGACAATAATTTACTTAAGCATACTACACATGTACACAATATGTGAAATCAATAATTATTCAAATGTGTTACTCGCACAAGGTATCAATCTCTACCACAATATGGAATCAATCTTGAGTGCATTACCCACACCCAATATAAAACAAAGATAAGTGCATTACTCGCACAATATATACAAAGTGCATAACTCGCATGATGCATTACTCACACAAAGTGCATAATTATAAATATCATTAATATAAATCAAGCATATAGGACTCATAAGGTTCCACAATATCAATAACTCATGCCTTGTCAATAAGGCTAATCGTGGTAACTTAATTGAGCAACTTCTATCTTAGGTTAATATTGAAGACCCTTAAGGTAGCTTAACTTGCATTCACTAAGGATCACATGGGTTCGTACACACATCCCGATTAGGAAAATAAAAGGCATTTTGAAAATTAGCTTAATCATAATCTAATACCATTATCATTGCAGACATCCTTTCCCTTAAAACATCCATCTTGGATTCTCTTCTTCCTCAAAGGATCATCTAAAGTTTAAGCCATTATTAGTTGTAGGTGATTGTTCTTTTCTACTTGTCATAACATTTTTATTTTGCCTCTAGCAACCTTGGTAACTTATCCCTTTTGTAATAACTCAATCACCCTTCATGTCCTTAGAGAGATCTCTTTTCCCACAATATTTATCTATTCCTAAACAAGTCTTCTAAAACTCTAATTGCATTCATAAAGAAAAAACATTCCAAACAACTACTAGTATTATATTTCCTATCAATCAACACAAATACCATTGAATTTTCCCAAAATAATTATAAGGTCTGATTTTCTTTACTTTTGGATTCTTACATCCTTATTCTATATGGAAGTTGTTTTTTTTTTCATAAAAGTTTACATATCATTCTTGGATAAAGGAAACTCTTATGGTTCCTCTTCCTCCTTAGACTCGAGGTTTACAAGTTTGGAGGTTGGGGTCAATTGTGAACACTCCTCAATCTCCTCTTCATTTGGCATGGTTGCACCTTGACCACATCCAATAGGAAAATCTCGGTGCGCTGAGGGTTTACTTTTGGCCCTCTTGTTCATTTTTGCTTCCTTGCTCTTTTTCTTCTTCCCAAGGTGAATATGCTTAAGCACTTCCACCAATGTCTTTGAATCCTCCTTTTTATCATCCTTCACCCCCTTTTCCTTGGGTTCTTTGGGTTGTTCTTTTTCACCTAATGACCTATGCCTCTCAATATGTTTGGTCTTGTTGACTCACCCTCGTGTTCTAGATGCTCCCTCTATTATGACATAAGAAATATTATATTATTACTAACATACCCTATGTGCAATCCCGCAATGAGCCCTAGGGTCCAAGAGTTGAACCTGAATGCTCTGATACCAAATGTAAAGCACGAAAAACTCACATACTAAGTATAGTACTCCAAAATCAAAGCATACTTCAAATAAGGAAAGTGATATAAACATATTAAATAAAATATCTATAAATGCTCTAAGGAAAGTTACAATAGTGAAATACAATCTCATACACCGATAGGGTGTTACATCACATCTGTTTCATTGTTACAAGTATAATTTTATCATCAATAATTACATCCATGAAGGTAAGTTTACATTTACAGATTAACTAAGCAAGCCATACAAGAATAATACAAGAAGTACATTCATATAATATAAGAGTCTCAGTCCTCAATCGCCATGACTTTGCTAGTCTTCTGCAAGCCGAGGCCAAAAGTGAGGTTAAGGTGCCTTTTCTTCCCAACCACGAAGTACAAAACTTCATCGGGTTTCTTCCTAACACGAAGAAAGCACCGACCCTGCATGAGGAGCCTAGCAACCTAGAATGGTATAAGCAAGAGGGAATCTCTCGATGCGTGCCTGATGCCTATATGCAAATCCTAAACTAGAATAAAATAATACTCGCATACAGGATGTGGCAGAGACATATAATATAAAATCTAGGATTTTCAAAACCATCTATTTCATTGGTACAATAACTTGGCCAAGCAATAATAATAAAATGGTAATTTAGAAAAGGTAAATTACCATCTCTGGGAGCCCACATTCGACATCCTGTCCCATAAGTAATTTCATAGAAAGAATAAATATAACATAGTATCTCAAAAATTTGTTAAAAATAGCAAGCATTCACTAATCATTAAGCTCTTTGGAAACACATTTTATTCCAAGTTTGCTAATTGGTATCTATATTTACAATTCCATCGATATGAAATAACCCATAAAAGACAAGTTGCTCATAATTACTCAATCCAATCAATTTACTTATAATCCATGCGAAAATAACAAATATATGTGTTTATATATCTTATAATTTGCATAATAGATTGTATTAATCAATTTCCATTTGAAATGGTTTAATCTAAAAAAAATAGAGGTACATTTTAATATTCCAATGAGTACTTTCTAAATCAGATATTCTTTTCAGAAATTATGTTGATATATATATATATATTTATTTATTTAAATTCGCAATTCATCTTTAGAGAAAAATCATAGTCAAAGGTAATTTCCAGCGATTTTCATTCAATCTATTTTCTAAGTTTTTGTTGGGTTTATAACAGATTCTACAAAGTATATATATTATGAAATATAAATTCTTCAAAGTATGGAACTTAGGGAACCGCTGCCTGTGGGGGTAGTGCCCTCTCCACAGGCCATGACTTGTGGAGGGGTGGCTGCCTCCACAGTGCAACCCTTCCAAAAGGTAGTGTGGCTGCTCTTTCAAACCATTTCTTTAATTGAACTTCCTCTCACATAAACAAGGATTCAATATTCAATTGAAATTCAATTACCATCCTTGGTATTTTATATTCTTTCAATTTGTAGTATTATATATATATATATATATAATATTATAACATCTGTTGCTAGTAAAAGCAACCATTCAGATAAAATTTAAAAGAAATCTAAAATACAATTTGGGTTTTCTATTTAGAATACAATTTGCAGCAATAAGATAATATAATATACACACACATATGTATATATATATATAAGGAGTGAGAAAATACAGACTTGTACAGGCGTGATGCTGAATTTCATACAGAAAATAAAACATTAAAACATAAAACACATGATTACAATTTGTACAATCAATTGAGAATCAACAAAGGATTTCAATCTTTCACACAAAACAATCATTTTCACACATTTTGAAATTAAATACATGGAAAAAGAATTAAAACCTGGTAAACACTTTCCGTTTTGGCTCACTCTTGTTCTCCTCTTTCCACTGTTCTTTTCTACTTTGCTCAAATTCCCTATTCTACTTCGGTTATTATTTTTGTAGAATGAAAGAGAAAATGAATCTAGAGTTTTGAATGAATCTTTTGGTTGCAACAATAAGAGTTTTTATTATCTTTTATTATTTTCTCTCTTTTTCTATCTTTTTTTTGCTTTGTTTTTTTGTTTTTTTTTCTAAATTTAACTTCTTTTCTTCAAATTTTCTACTTTTCTAATATTTTTTTATCTCACTAATTTGTTTTCAAAAATATTTCTTTCTTTTCCAAGATTTATTTCAAGTTTATCTAATAAAACTAATTTTTAAAAGAAAACATGATTTATTTGCCATGAATCACTATTATCCACAAAATAATAAATAAAAATCATTTAATCTTCAAATGAAATCATTAATTAAAATAAAATAAAACTAATTCTTTTATTTTTATGTACTTTTAATTTACCACCAATTAATTTAAATAACTAACTATAAAGTACGAAACATTATAAGATGATTATCTAAAAGAAATTCTAAATGTAGCTATATATTTATTAGGTGTTTGTGTGTGCATGAGAGAAACCATTCCATCTTAACCCTGCCAAGTAGCTAGCCTCCTCTACCTTAAGCACACCCTTGGTCTTCGACAACCTGCAACTCATGTAAACTCAGGCACCCATTAATAGATTAGTATCCAAGAAAATATAAATTAAAGCAATATAATTCATCATTCCAAAATAATATTTTCTATATTGCATCATTTCAAAATAAATAATATTCATTTCATTTCAATAAAATAAACACACTTATTTCATCTTTCAAATAACATAACATTTATTCTACCACACCCAATTATTCATATATCAGTTCCACATAAAGTAAATGCAAGCAGTGTCAAAGTATGAGACGTGACAATAGATAGATAAGTATTCTTATTTTCAATTTTGTTACTTTTGTTTTGTACATGTTAAATGTGAATGAATGTGACTTGTATGTGTCGAGATCTATTAAGTTATTCCTGCAGATTGTAGTTTGAGTTTATAATCTTTAGTTATATTTACTTGAATTTTTAGAGCACCCACTTTGGTTATCAGTTGTAAGTTGTTTAAGTTTGTTTTCCATTAACAGTTAGATGCCAGTTAATAGTTGTTGTCATTTAAACTTTACAATTTTATTGCAAGAATTTATTTTTAAGTCATTTATATGCTTTATAGTTTAATCATTTTATGCTTTATAGTTTAATCATTTTATGCTTTCTAGCTTAATAATTTTATGCTTTCTAGTTTAGACAACTCCACGCTTTCTAGTTTAATGGATTTTTAGTTTAAGACTTGTTTTCAATTGTTCCAAACATTCAAAAAATATGAGAGAGTTATTCAAGATGTTTCCTATTCTATATAGCCTCCGAACACTACCTGGTCAATACATTTGATGCATTTTTCAACTAAAGTGATAGGACCTAACGACATCTTGTCACTTTTTGGTGTCATTGTCGGGGACCCTTCCTTTTCTAGTGTTTGTAGGAGATTGCTTGAATACCTCTTTTAGGAACAAAAATAGTCACCAGGCTTCTTTTTGCCATGGTCAAAAAATGAGGCCCAAAAATGAGGCCCACATAGAAGATTCATACCAAAAACCCCCCAAAAGACATTCCAACCACAATCAAGGAGGAGGAAGTCTCAGTTGAAGAACTTATCGAAGAATTGATGGAGCGGGATCAACCTAAGACCTCCTTGTGTACCGCAAAAAGTCACCTCGTAGAACAAACATTTGTAGAGGAGAGTATTCCTTTGCATACCACATAGCCTTAGCCATTAGAGCAAACTTTTGAAAAGGAACACATTCCTTTCAACATCATGGGTGACTGAAGAAATGATGCCAACCATGTAGGGGGAGTGCAAACATTCACTTATCCTATTCATATCGATGCAAATGATGATACACCTATGAAAAACATTTCACCAACCTTTTTTCCAACTTTCAGAGGTTTATCCTCTGAAGATCCTAACCAGTTCCTATTTGAGTTTAAAGTTCTATGTCAGACATATGACTACAAGAATGATAACCAAAAATTGAAGCTTTTTCCCTCCACCTTGAAGGATGTTGTAATGCGTTGGTTCATGGGATTAGCTTCAAGATCAATAACCTCTTGGGATGATATGGAATCTGCCTTTTTGGACAAATACTAGAGTTATTGTAGAGTTGGTGATAGGAAGGAGTTGTTCAAACTTAGGTAGAACGAAGATGAAAGCCTGGAAGATTACCTCAATAGGTTTGTCTTCTTATCTAAATGATGTGGTGGAAAAGCCATCAGTTTGGACATTCTGAAAACCATATTTCTTAAGGGACTTGATGAAGATGCTAGGAGAAGCCTTTATTTAATAGGAAAAGGAGATGTGTCCCAATTGGGACTCAATGATATCACTGAGTTATGCCAAAACTTCTCTTGTACTTGAGGAGGTATTCGTAAGTATACTCTTTTTAGAGGTTCCAATAAAATAGGACAACTGCATAAGGAGATAGCTAACCTTAAGACTGACATTCTCATTCAATTAAACACCACACTGGATGGACTACCAGCCAAAACACACAATCCTAAGACCTTATCCATCTATTGTCCTAGATGCCGAAAGAAACATTTGTTAAGAGAATGCCCCTTGGAGAAAGTTGATGTTTGTCAATTTTGTGAGAAGAGTCGTACTATTGATCAATGTGAGCTCCTTAATGCAATCAAGAATTCCAAGAAAAGGACATCTCAGGTTGAAGAAGAGATTAATTTTGTGAATCAACGACCTGGAGGAAATTTTTCTTATAACCAAAACTCAAACCCTTCTTAGAGACCCCAAAACAACTCATATAATAATCAATGGGCAACACCTTGGCCTCAAGTACCTCCACAAGCACCACCTAACTGGGGAGCTTACCCTTGGGGACCACTTGAATGGGCAAATCAGTCCTGGGGAAATCCTCAATGGCCAAACCAGACTCAACAAAAATGGTATCCTCAGAATCCAACTCCTCAATGGAATCAAATATAGAATTAGTTTTATACTGGACCAAGAAGGATGCCTAATCAATAATAGAATCTTTTACTAGCTCCTCAGAATGCTCAACAAAATGAACAGGACAACCAACCACAACTTTCAACACAACCGGTTCCTAATCCAAAGAACAATAGAAAAAATACCCCGATGTATTCTATGGAATAGGAAAATGTGACTGGACTGAATGACATTCATTGTGGAAACCTCCAGTTAAGGTATAGAAAAACACTTCAACAACCTAACATAGTTCAGATTCTAGGTGAGTCGATTACAAAATCTGCTAAAACAACTAAAACACCTTCCATGCCTCTAGAGCAAAACCCAGTGGGTACCCAAGGCAAGACCCCTACGCCATCTCTAGTTGGAACTTTTGAAATACCTCAGGAGTAGGGTGGTCAGTTTCCAATTGATCCTTTAAAGGACTCCACTCCTAAAGATAAATCTCAAGCGCCTTTTTTGGAGCGTCTGAAACCAACCACTTTGAAAAATCCTCCAGAAATATCCTCATCCACCAAAACTGCGTTGATTCAAGAGATTAAACAATTGCAAATTGAGGTCACTTTGTTACAAGCAATTAAGGAGATTCCTGACTTAAACCAACTGATCAAATAGTTGTGCATCAAAAATCAAGGAAGAAAACCAAAATGGATAAATACTATTCACATAAATGGTTACCTAGCTGGCTTTTTCACTGGAAATACCACAACTTCGAAATATAATGACTGAGACAGTCCACTTATAACAATAAACATCAATGAGGTAGCAATACCTAACACACTTGTGGACTTAGGAGCAGCCATTAATGTAATGACTGTCGATGTGATGAAAAAATTGGGACTCACTGATTTATGGCCCACAACTATGGTGTTACAGATGGAAAGTCAATCCATAGCTATTCCCATAGGTGTCATAGAAAACATTCTTGTTAAGGTTGATGGTTGGGAATATCCAGTGGACTTTCAAATAATTCAGTCCCTCACACCAAAAGATAGTTATCCAATAATCCTCATAAGACCATGGTTAGCTATTGTTGCAGCCAAGATTGACTGCAGAGAGGGAGGAATGATCATTTCACATGGTCATAATAGTAAACATTTATTCTTGTATCCTCCCGCCAAGCCAACTGAATATAATAAATTATAGGTTGATGAACCAAAAGGACCAACGAACAGGAGAATATAGCTTCACTTGCTATGGTGCTCATCAAACAACATGGTGAAAAGTTGGAGGATGAACTAGAAAACAATATGGAAAATCTTACCATGGACTCAAGCGATGAAGAGATGTTGGACGTAGAAGAGATTCTAGGACAACCAATCAACATATACCACACTGAATTTGATAACACCAACTTCATGGG
Organism: Sequoia sempervirens; assembly: GCA_007258455.2. NCBI lineage: Eukaryota > Viridiplantae > Streptophyta > Pinopsida > Cupressales > Cupressaceae > Sequoia > Sequoia sempervirens. Next base: position 1,112 of record VDFB02314957.1, on the reverse strand, counting down.
ATTACCTTGTCCTCTGGATAATATCATTCCAAAAACAGATCATTTCTTTGAAGATATTGCCAAACTCTACATAACCATACCACATAGCTGTCCTCTTAACATTTTAACAAAAAAAGTGTATATTGTCACCTCCAACCATCCAGGGGTCAAAACCATCATGTTACTCCCAGGAAAAACTTTGAATGTTAATAGCTAGTTGATAGAACCAGAAGAGCATAAATTGTTTGATATCTTGGTGAATAGATCCAAAGCTTTTGCTTGGGACTATACACACATGAGAGGAATACACCCAAGTTTTTGTACTCATCACATATATACCGAGGATGTTCGACCTATTCGTCAGCCAGAACAGAGACACAACCTTGCCTTGAAAGACATTGTGAAAACTGAAATTGAGAAACTCTTGCAAGTGGGATTTATCTATCCCATTTCTAACAACAAATGGGTTTCACCTTTGGTTGTGGTTCCAAAGAAAAATGGGAAGTGGAAAGTGTGCTTTGACTATAGGGAACTTAACAAAGTGACCCATAGAGATTACTTCCCTCTACCATTTGTAGACCAAGTCTTGGATAATCTGGCTGGGAGAAAGTATTTCTCTTTTCTGGATGGATTCAGTGGATATAACCAGATACATGTAGCAATAGAAGACCACAATAAAATAATTTTTACTTTCCCTTGGGGACCATTTGCATATTGTGTTCTTCCCTTTGGGCTATGCAACGCTCCTGCAACATTTCAGAGAGCTATCCTAGCCATATTTGCTGAGTTGGTGAATGACTGTGTGAAAGTGTACATGGACGACTTCACTATTTATGGGTCAACTTTTGATGGACTTCAAAATTTAAAAAAAGTACTAAAGCGATGTGAGGACCATCGTCTGTCCCTAAGCCATGAAAAATGCCTAATAATGGTAGAATAAGGGATAGTGCTAGGACACCACATTTCAACAAAAGGAATTAAGATGGATCCCAAGAAAATTGAGGTGATAGAACAACTTGTGACCCCAAAGACCCAAACTTATGTTAGAAGTTTCTTAGGGAATGCTAGATACTATCAGAGATTTATAGAAAACTTTAGCAAAATTGCAGCCCCTATGTTTTACCTTCTCTAAA